>MU392681.1:0-113697 GCA_022578505.1 Nemania abortiva
AAAAAATATAAAATAAAAAAAAATAAATATTAATTTGTTTTAAAATATATATTTAATTAATAAATAAGTTTATTAATTAAAAGTTTAATTAATTAAACTAGCTAAACTTTTATTAAAAATAAACTATATAATTAAACTAAACTAATTAAAACAGCTAAAATTAATTAAATATATAATTAACTTATTTAAGCCTGCTTTTTTTTAACTTTTTTTTAAAAATCCTACTTTATATAAATAATATTAGGTTTTTTTTTTACTTTATACCTTAATACTAAAAAAACCTTTAGCTATAATTAATTAATTAATTATTTTATATTAATATATAGTAATATTTTATATATTTAGTTGCAAGCGGGGTTATCTAACCCCACACTTTCCAATCCTGAATCTATCGTTTTTAGTTTTGTTGGTATTGGTATACCTGGCCCACCCTAGCTGATTGCAGGGTCTAGTTGCCAGATGCCAATAAGTACCCCGCGATAACCCCACTATGCTGTCAATTTTCAAGTTGTACATTCACCTCATACACACATCCTTCGGCGTCTAGTACTAGGCGGCTGATTGCTTGTCTCTGCAGCACTCTCTCCTGTTGTTTGCTCACAGAAATCTCTATTCGCCTACGTATACCTGTAACACAACCTGACGAACTTTGGCCTGTGCGATGTGGTCAAGGCGGGGAAGGAGCCATACATACATATATGTGTAAACAACGTCAGGCTTCGGCACCAATTGCTACTAGAACCCAGTAGGTACCACAATGTGCAAGCTGGTGTAAGTTTCTTACGTCATCTCTTCAGCTATCCATTTTCAAGTTCCAGATTGCGGAGAAGATGTTTCTTGAAAGTGAAGGCACATATAGAATGATTCCCCATTCAGTGCTGCATTGTGTTCTGTATCTGCTATTACAATGACAAACCCTAGTTACGGTTTCTAGGGGTACCTGTGGCCAACATTGGTCCGTCTGCTCATCTCTCTTTTTGCAATTGTGAAAGAAATAAAGCCACCTAGCATAGCAAACCATGATAGTACTTCTCAGAGAGAACAGCACACATTGTAGTGCTATCAGCAGTTCTCATTATCTTACCCCCCTCGGTACCTCCTTGTTAAGTTTTCTCCCGATACAGTGGTAACTCAAAGGTAGGGCCGGTTAGTGGCAGGCGGTGTGCCGCCGCGACCACGACGATAAAGAAGGTATCCCACACAGAACATCAAGAGGCCGAAGATGAATCCAGTGTACTCCAAGACGAAGACAACCTGCGCCATCTGACACCGACCCGCGGTCAAGTCCTTGTTGTCATCGGTGGCGGCATTTGGGCAGACTAAGGTATCCTCGGAGTGAAAACAACCACCGCTGATAATCTTATTCAATAGTCGTTCATATCTGGATACGTCGTCTTTTGCGGTGCAGCTTGGCACATTCTTCATGGCCACCGTGAGAGACTAAGGACATGTATTAGTAAATGTGATGGAAAACATACAGTGCATTAGGCCAATGTAATTTTATTAATATCAAGTCACTGATAGAAGACGGGAAGAGGACCTACAACGGCGCCCGCGAGGTAGAAAAGTGAGACAAGTGTGTCAAGACCCATCAAAATCTTGCCATCAATTCGATCGAACCACAGAGCGACCATACCAAACGCTGAGGCGAGGAATCCAGCAGCACCCACGAACGTGCCGAAGCCAGTCTCGGGCGGGACCGAGCCAATGACCTGCTGTTTTGCCAAGGTGACTGAGAGGGCGAGGACAAGCGCCGCGACGAAGAGCTAGCCGGGAC
This sequence comes from Nemania abortiva, assembly GCA_022578505.1. Classification (NCBI taxonomy): domain Eukaryota; kingdom Fungi; phylum Ascomycota; class Sordariomycetes; order Xylariales; family Xylariaceae; genus Nemania; species Nemania abortiva. The sequence continues at coordinate 1,778 of MU392681.1, forward strand.
CAAACGTCAGGATTCTCTCAAGTCAAAGGCACGGGCTAGGGTTTGTTATATAACTCACAAGGAACGCGCGCAGGCTGATACCGATGATGGAAAACATCGTGACAGGTTCGGTTGAGAGTTTGCTAGTGCACGTGGATGTGATTTGTGAATGGCCGCGAGAAGATAGGCACTATGGGATTGTTGCCGATGGGATGGAGAGAGATAGAGGAGAGGAGCGATACCCAAGATGCGTGTGTGTTTTGAAGTTGATACCGAGTACCTAACAACACAAACACTGCCCAGGTGGTTCAGGTTGTTTTGCACTGATACAGCTCGCTAAAGGTTCTGGTTCAAGACGTACCTACACGTGAATATAGGTGCTGCCGCCGTACCTTCCTTTTCGCACAACACCCTGCATGTCTAAGAGTTGAGTACCAAACGGAAGGAGCACCGGGCACCCTTTTATTCCGCCCTACCCTCCACGTAAATACAAACATAAGGAAAGTCCACTCGTCACGCAACAGTTCCCTAACTCCTTCACAACAGATGTTCTCATTTTTGGTAGTGGGCCCAACACTTCCTACGCACTAGTTCATAGGTAATAGAAATCTTATTCAGCATGTGGCTAGTCTAGGTTTCTGTCCCGCTTCTGCCATACTGATATAAAATGTGTCACATGAACTGCCGCACAATAGCATTCACAACAACCAGTCAGACAAGGAACCTAGGGATACTTATATACATGTAAAGTTGGAGCACATTTGTTTATATGTATCACAACTTGTATCTGTTCCTTTTGCATATAAGGACAGTACTTAGTTACTTAGCATTAAAGGCAGCGCCTATGTTTTCATAATCAGAATCTTTAATGAGTTGTGGGTTTATTGGAAGCTTTTTCTTTTCTAATTCTAAAGGTGACATATGAATAAATTAATAGACTCCCCATGTCCTGACTTGCCAAACCGGTTCAATAGGTAAACACCGAGAATCAGCAACATTACGAATCCAAGAAACAAAATTCAGGTGTAGTTTCATCCTCAAGTAGCACAGAATTTATCTCCAATCACTACGGGTAATCATAGATGTGGCCCTTATTATTGATGTTACTACCAGTTATAAAATCTTGATATAAGATTGCTAACACTGCGTATGTGCCAAGCATGAATTGTTGTGATAAGCAGGAGTACCCGATTTAGCAAAGCCCACATCATCTCAGCCAATGAGCAGTGGCAAATCTACCTAGGTATCCTTGGTGATAGCTTTCGCGCCTACTTAGTTCACGGCTAACAGCCGCCTCTCTTATTCGGTAATACACTTAGCAAGAATAACTATTTAAATTTGGCTCATAGTTATATTCTATCTTTCCGATAGCTTTGCACATATATCCGTGTCCTAGACCTCGGGTTTGTATGCAAGGATGATGAATAAGGAATATCCTAGTGCCGGATCAAATGTAACCTTGTGTCCGGTTTCCCGGTCCCGATCTTTCCCGCAGCTGGATTGCCGGCGTTATCCCCATTCCTCGATCCCCGACTTCATTGATTTGTAGACTTTTTCACTTTATACATTCCTTATCCAAGCTACTTTTATAAGAATTTTAAACGGATAAAACAATCATGTCCACTTCTTCAAGCAGTCTTGATCCGAATTGGCGACCCAAAGCCATCGTCTTCGACCTCCTAACTGCCCTCATCAATTCCTGGAGCCTCTGGGATGCTTCTACCCCATCGGGTACTCCAGCCGAGGGCAGGCTGTGGCGCGAATGCTACCTCCAAATCACATTCGGCGCAGGTGCCTACGTCCCCTATGAGGATCTAGTCAAGCAAGCGGCAAGCGAGGTTGGCTTGCCACCATCAGCACCAGAAGCCTTGGTCCGCGTGTGGGAGCATTTGCCGCCCTGGCCTGAAGTCGGAGGCGTGCTATGCGCCCTAAAGAAGCAGGGGTATAAGCTTGCAGTGGTGACAAACTGCTCGAAACATCTCGGACATCTTGCCGCGCGCGGGGTTGAGAAGTCGGCCACCGACGCAGGTGAAGAGGGATTCACCTTTGATGCCGTTATCACAGCTGAAGAGAGCGGGTTTTATAAGCCTGTCAAGGCGGCGTACGAGGCCATCCTGGGTGTACTGGGACTTGAGGCGAGTGACGTGTTGTTTGTGGCTGGTAGTGCTGGGGATGTCCAGGGTGCCACCGATGCCGGAATGAAGGTCGTTTGGCACAATCAGATCGGGTTGGCTAAAAAGGGGGACGCGGTGCCTCTTAAAGAAGGGCGATCATTGGAAGATGCCTTAAAAGATTTCTTGTAGATAGTGAGCTATCTGGGTCCGAAACTGTAAGGGAGGTCCTCCCAAGGCCGCACAAAACCCCCTAGGGATTAGTCTACCAGTGGCGTTTAGTATTCCACGGGCGACACAGGGCACTGACTCTTGTGTGTTTTCCTGTATCGCTTTGCTATCGCACAAAATTATCCTGTTAAAATAAACGTCTCGTTCTGAGTCTCTTTTCCGCCTTGCCCTCATCCACATCCTTTACCTTATCCCACGCACCTTGACATCCAGTTATCTAATATCACAATCGATCCATTCATCAACAATGACGAACATAACGGCTTCAAGCCCCGTAGGCCTCCTCAGTTTGCCAGCTGAACTGAAAGCATCCGTGCTTTCGTTCGCGCTCCAGAATTTAGCCAAGGATTTCTTCAGCTTAGCAAGGTCGTGTAAAGCTATGAGCGAGACGGTCAAGGGCTTCCAAAAATCCATTCTTCTCTTCATTGGCCTAGTTACAAAGGGAAACTCGAAAGAAGGGTTGAAAGAGGATTCAGAAGAACTCGCTATTGCGGTTGCCCATTACCATGCAACCATCGCACCATGGAAATACTCGAAAGACCTCGACGTGCCGGTTCCGCAAGACACGGACGACTACCTTCGGAAGACCACCGACTTCTGTGACAGATACCTATCTAAGCAGGCGACAGAACTTCTGATCCCTTATGAAGATTTTACTGTCCATATGATTGCACATGTGCAAGACATTCGCCACATTATTGACAAGATCACTAGAACGCTTGCTCCTAGGCTTTTCGCAATTACTGATGCGGACCCAGGAATGCCCCCATACCCAGCTGAGATAGCCAGGGTCTCAAAATGTCTATATATTATCGATCTAATTGGGTTACTGTTCTCGAAGAGCCCTGTGGGTTTTATACAAGATCCAGAACTAGATGAATCACAGCGCGACCGCGCATTCGACAAATTCTGGTCTTACTTTGCGCCATGGGAAAGCGCACAGGTCGAAGCGTTGGTGCGCGCGATCAATGTGCAAACTGAGTGCGATGTTCCCATTGGCTATCTCCAAAATTACGCCGGCGAATCAACAGTGCGTATTTCCCAGCTCATCACATGGAGAGGGCTCAAGGGACTGGCCCCCCTGATTTGTCATCACGATTTCTCCGAAGATGAAAAAGAACTGTATCACCAGCTGGAATGGGATGAGCGTTTCGATGCCATCAGGCCTATACATTGGCAACACCCACGCCAGTGGTTCGTTAAAGACGGGCCTCCTCCTAGAGACGATCCCTACTACGTAATAGTAGACGGCGAGATTATAGAGAGCTATGATACGAAAGGCGTAGCAGCGCGAGTGTGGCTATCGTACCTTCATGCGTGGGGCATTTTGGACAGGACAGTTAATATGACCCGTTGCTTTGAAGATAGCTGGGAGTGGTGGAAACGATTCTGGTCCCGGTGGGTGGGAATAAACCGTTTTTACTTTTGGGATCTTGATCGTTGTAACTCCACAATCGACGGCCGGCTACCGGGATGGGCCCTTCCTTCCCTGGCAGTGATGGTCGACGCTCTCGGAAATATTCCCGTCCGTATGATGGACAATGTATACAGCGACCTGCTGCAACGAAAGGGATGGAAAGATGATCCCGATTATCGGCCTTGGGGTAAGTATAGACGAATGAGAAGGGATGCTCGACCAATGTGTATATAGTCCAGCTGGCCACAACATTAGCCACACAGGTCAGCCCTAGAGATGGAGCCTTTACCACGAAATCTAATAGTTAATACTAAGGATCAAAACACTATTGCCTCCTTTCATACCGACCAGCGTATTGTCATTTCGAAGTTCACAGCCAGACCTTTCTGCAAGCCAGGTGTTACATGATAATTCAAGGCGTCGGTAATAGGGAAAGACTAGAGACACCGAGTCCAGCATACGGGCGGAATTTTAGGTAGGATATCGATGGCTTCTACTAGCAGAACAATTTAACTGGTTGCGGGTCGGAAAAGAAAAGCCCTTTTCTAAATTTAGACGCTGCAGCTTCGACTTTTTTGAGATCCTAAACTTCTTCCCAAGGCTATTGACTTCGTTACCCCAACGGCAGCTTTTCAGTGATGTTTGATAGGTAGTAACAATCTAAGACCACTGGGGGCCATGAGCTCATTTGGGTTCGTCCCTTGCGGGCGCTGCCATGGCAACTCTGCGGTTCATCTTTTTGCAGCGCCACTGTAGGACGAGTTCTAGATAGACCCTAGGTAATGATGCGTTGGACTAGAGGTCTCCAGCTATCCATCGAGAAATGACCTTGGTTAATTGAATATCCCGTGTCTCCGAGAAATGCATATATAGACGAATTAGCTTATCGGGCTGGGTGGTTCGCTACCTTATCCGATATCTTATCGAGTGCCCACCAAAGAGGCGGACCCGCTTATCTTTCCGAACCAGGCACAAGACCATTTTGAACAAAATCCACCACGAAATCCACCACGACTCTTGACCACGAAATACCTACCCAAAACACCTCGGTCGCAAAGCAACTTCTGCACAACTCACCACCCCGGATCGCCCACCAAGCTCGTCTTCCCACGAACCGCCAACATGTCTCACGAATCCGTCTGGTACAGCCGCCCCCGTAACTACGGCAAGGGCTCTCGTCAGTGGTACGTAGCTGAGGAACGAACGGATGCATCGAGGGAGGGAGGGCATCTCCTAGGCTTCTTTTTTTCGCTAACCAAGATGTGTACAGCCGCGTCTGCACCCACAAGGCCGGTCTCATCCGCAAGTACGGATTGAACCTATGCCGTCAGTGCTTCCGTGAGAAGGCCACCGACGTCGGTTTCATCAAGGTAAGCAGGCCAGAACAGGACAAATTGGACGGGACGGAGTCGAACCCATCCGAGCCCTTCGACAGTCGCGATGCTAATGAGCTGCTGCGTAGTACCGGTAAACGACGATGGCAATTCCCGCCGCAACACGATTCTTCCTCAACACTACCATCGACGATCTCTCGCGAAAGAACTCGGCATACCACGTCGCTCAATGCAACACACCGAGGGGAGATGGGTCGGATAGCCTCGCCTAGCATTGGTTGGCCACAAAAAGTGAACATGAGCATGGGGAAAAAACGAAGAGGATTAGGGTTTACTACGTTACGAGAAATGCCAAGTCCTTAATACGCAAACACCTCGTCCTTCTGCATTATGTGATATGTTCTTCCTACCCACCGATGGAGACGAATTGTGACGACTTCGATCTCTTTATGGCTACTGTCGACTTGTTAAGCCATAACTTGTGCGCGTACGGAAAAGTGGACGATTTGCACTGGACAGAAATAGGACCCTCTATGGCTCGGGTTTACTTCGGCAGTAGTCTAGCTAAGCAGACTACGCGGGTTTCGAATGACCCCTAATAGTTACTCCCTTCGTCACAAGCACGCGTATGCTCGGGCTCCATTTCCTAACAGTCGGATCTAGAGATCGCCGCCGCCGCCTCAACGCGCCTACCAAAATAAGCATCGTGATCTCGCCTCACATAACATGACAGTGATAGTTCAACCCGGGCCCGTTCCCATCCGTAAAACAAACCCCGGCAAGGTGGCTGCCGGAATTGCTGGACGTTGCTATTCGTGCACTTTCGCGCAGTAATTAATTTATGTGCTCTGGGTATTATATGAGTGCATACGAATCTGTCATCACAGTTGCTTCAATCTCGGCTTCACAGAATGTGGCCTCGTTTCCTGACGGGATAGGGATATAACCGTGACATAAGCGCCCATTAGAACAGGAACTCGAAATTTGGCAGAGTCGACAACATTCTAATATGGCCTACAGCGCCGACAGAGAAGTATTATTCACGAGCGGCCAGCCTGGGAGGCGTATTTCTGCATTTGGCGGGATTCGCTCTCTGGGTAAATGCCTGGGGGTGGCTGCTGTCATCCTATGTCTTTAAAAAGGGGCTTTATTGTGGTATATCGGTGCCGTGTGAGCTCCCAAGATTCAGGACTTGAGAAAGCCTCGGAGCTTGGAGCGTATCTGTGCCCGAAATCTCCGATGCCCTGGACTTGGTTTGCCAGTTGAGTCGTGATTCGAAGTCGCCGGTTGACTTTTAGCTTTTGAGGGGTGGGAATCCCGTAGATGCTCCTTCCTGTCGCTCGAATTGCTAGGCTCGTGATCGAGCTTCTTCGAATCAGCACTATCCCGAAATTACAAGTTACTTAGTAGAGATGTGGCTTACCCCTTCGGCTACTGATGATTCTTCATCTTGCATGTTTCGCGTGACAGTTGGTCCTGTAATATGACACGTAGTGGTCAGTAAGGATAAGAAACCGACACACAAAGTGATGACCTACGATTCTTTTCATCTGCCTCTGTAAAAAGTTGCTCGAGGTGTCGGGTTTGCGTGACGGAGAACAAACCGCCTGTCAGAACGTCTTTCGCCTGACGGGACCGTTTCGCGCCCGCATTTAGCAGCAGCACGGACGTTTCATAATATTCGTCCGGATTGTCCTGCACATATACACGTCCCGAGCTACGTATATATCCTATGAATGTTTGCCAGGCTGTTTCCTGCTTGGCCCCATACTTCAGTAAAATCTGAATGACTGAGGGTTGAATTATGCAGTCGTATCTACGCCCTCGAATTTGTGCCGAGGCCGAAGTGAGCGCCCCTCTCAACAAGAGATTCTTATTTGATCTTCCAAGTACATCGGGGTCTTTCTCGAGTCGATATTCTAAGTAATGTGGCAGGCCCTGTCGGACAACTGTAATATAGAACATTATCTCCGTAATGCTTGGATTCACCTTCTTTAAAGCGCTGACGGCGCGGAGTGCTTCATCTAAGATCGCTTTAGGTGAATCCTTAAGGATCTTTTCGTATCTATAAGCGAAATACAGGAGATCCTCTAATGTCTTCGTGAAAGACAGCTCCCTGGATACCGTCGGGTCGTCTCCAATAATGAATCGCTTCAGGTGTAGTAAGTAGCCCTGGCATAAAGTCAGGTCGACATTGAAAGAGCCAGATAGCCTAGATCTCAACAGATTGAGCACATCTTCGTTTCGTAGAAAGTCTCGGACTGTGCGGTGAAGGAAGTCAACTAGGTATCGGTCATGATAGCTATTGCCTCCCCATAGACTTTCGGGGGTTTCTCTTATCTCTAGGAGGCCTTTACATCGGGCATTTAATCTCCTTTCTATGACCCGAACGTTTTCCTCATATTGCTGCGATGATATCATCTTCATATTAACGGTAACACAGTAATCAGGGTCTTCCTCATCAAGCACGCTTAGAACTCCGGGGGGTAGAGGATGCTGGGCTTGGACGGCCATTTGGAATACTTTAGCCGTGTCTTCCCAATAGATTTTGTCGACTGAATTCAGGATGTGGGAAAAGTACCCTGAAAGGTCAGATGGAAGCTCCTGCAAACGCTTTTGTAGTTTTGAAGGGGTATCTGCGTTTGTGATACCGTCTTTTAACGAGCGTACCACCAGGTAGACCCAAAGAAAGACACCGTCGGCCTTGTCCACGATATCCTCAACAAGAGTGCTGTACTGCTCATCATGTATGCTTGCACGAGAGATGCTCGAGTGCGTTTCGAAATTCTCGTAGACATATTGACGAATGTCTTCGCGAGTGAGTTCCTGCAGACGTAGCATCCGGTCGGGTACCCCGCCATACGCATCAACGAATACATTATAAGGGCGACTCGCTAGGCAGATCTTTATGTTAGAGGTTCTAGAAACCTTGCTGAAAACTCGGACCATCTCCGAATGGTCTCCGTCGAATTCATCGAGGCCGTCGATGAACAAGCATGTTGAACATTTGATGTTATCTTGACCGATGAATCGATCGAGTGTCTCAATCGCCTCGTCCCATGTCCATGGGGCGCCCACATCCTTGCTTAAAGCGTTAGCCCAGCGGTCGGGAGCAATATTGGGAATCAGCATGGGACAAGCTTTCATGATCTGATAGAGCACGGTCTGTAAGAGGCCCTGCAGGGATTTCTGCATCGGGGTGCCCGAGTTCCAGAAGTAGAAGCTAGCGGTGATAAGCAACTCATCTTTGGCCCATGTTCGAAGCGCTGCTTGACACTCTGCATGTCGAGACACGAATTTCATCAACGTCGACTTTCCTGAACCCGGCTTGCCCGATACCCAGAAAGATCCACTTGAGGTTGATAGCCATTGAAAGAAATCAGATTCAGGGTTGAATAGCCACTTGAGAGTTTTGCTGTGGGATCCGGAAACATTTGCCTCGCGAGCATACATTGACTCAAACCTCAAGCTCCCCAATACTGCCCTAATGGCCTCATTTCCAGCATTTGCCAGAGATTTCAGCTGTCCAGGAAGAGAGCTTCCAATAATGTCGCCGACGGGTTGTGGCCGAGATGCCTGCTCGACTAGAGCACGAACTTGGGCCAGTGTGGTGTTAATCTCGTTCAGCCGTTTTGACGTTTCCTCATTAGCCAAGGAATTTGATTCAACAAGCGATTTCAAGAGTATGGTCATACTCGAATTTTTATCACTGAGGATAGAATCAGTATGATCTTGCTAGCGGCGAATGCGTTTCTCTTACTTGATCACGCCCACCATGGACGTTGTCAGCTGAGCCCGGTACTCCTTCAAGTTGTTGTAGATCTCCTCTACCTCCTTCTGCTTCCATAAGCTCTTCAATGCGGCCACTAGAGAAGCAGTCTTGTTCCTACTGGTAGGCAGAGGAAGCCTTATTCGAATAATTTTGATCTTCTGCTCATCAGATGCGCTGTGGCATTCGTCAAGTATGTCGGATATTTGCTTTGCATCATTGGGATTCCAAATACCATAGGATATGGCCTGCAGTTTTGCGGCATCCGTTTCGTAGGCCGGGTTGTCAAGAATTACTTTAACCCTCTCCGCCAGAGTCAGGCCCTGAAGCCCATATAGTATGCGTCTCAGTTCACGCGCTTGCTTAGCGCATTCCGCTGCTATCGAAGCAACGGCCGCCTCAGCTTCGGATTGATTGCTCGAGAGTGGGCGGTCTAATCGTTCGCTAAATTCCAATAGGCGGGTGGTGTCCTGGAGAATGACCGCATCAGCCTGAGTTTGGCCCCTCACGGAACTATATATCTCAGAGCCTTTTATCGTCAACTTGATACCGAATTCGATGAACTGAACAATGTTGCCAGCGAGACTGAGAGCCGTGAAAGGATCCATTTTGAGCACCGCGACGTTTCAGTGTTTCGGCTCATAAACACGCTGGTATGCCGATTCTTTGGCATAATCTCAATGAGGCAGACTCATCCTTAGGTCATTGAAGCGTGCAATTGCTGCTCGTAGGTGCTGTGTCGAGTCCATCGAAAAATGTCAGCACACACGTGAATACCTACTTCGGCCCCCAATCTTGTGGCTCAGACGCGGGGCGCGAGCCATTCTTGGCTCATTTCCCTAAATAGGTGCAAATCATCCCTGAGGCGAGTCCTCAACCCTGCAAGAGCTAGTCTCAGCTAGGCATGCTTATTAACCCTGTTTAGCCGCATCCTTGTCATGATCTTAAAAGGAGGCGAACTGTTGTATTTAATTATTAAACGTAATCGAATCTGTCACCATTTGAGAGGCAAGCTTTGCAAGAACTTGAGTTGAGATCAAAGCATACTATCTTTACTAGGCTGTAAGGAACCCAGGGTGCGACTCTTGGGTTGGTTTCGGCATTCAAAATATCCGAACCTATAACTACTGCGCCGTAGATCTGACGTCGATAAAAGCTAAGCTATCCCAAACCTCGAAATCACTATTAGGCGATTCCTTTATTCTCTACCAAAGCATCCAGAGACATAGTTTAGAAAAGGTAGCTTCTTCGAAAGGTGCGTCCTCGAGCTCCGGTTTCAAGCTAGCTAGCAGCGCAATTGCCTTGTTTCTGTAGGCGTCGCCTTCATTTTGTAGACCTGTGTGCGCGTGTATTTCTGAGAGTTTATATAAGGCTCGGGCTCGTTGCCCCTCACCCTCAACGAATGTCTCCGAGATGCTGACGATTTCATCAAGCAGTTGTCTACAGGTCGTTTGAGTGAGCGGAATGTGTAGGAAGTTCTAGAATTGGTGTACTTACATAGCCGACCTCACATGGCCCTCGTTGAAGAGCATGGAGGCGACGTCGTATTGCGAATCACAAGTCTTAAGCCGATTGCCTAATAGCTTCCGACGAAACGCCAGTGCTTTCGACGCCAGTCGCAAAGCATCTGATTTCCGGCCTTGGGCGCGGCGGATACGGGATAGCAGAACCATGTCACCCGAGAATCGCGGATTACCGGTGTTGATGAAGGTCTCGTCAGTGAATCCCTTCAAAGATGGACATATCGCCAGCATTTCTTCGGCGTCGTCGGGGCGGTTCATGCGAAGAAGGAGGCTGGACATATTACTGTAAGAATTTCCAATCCTGTCACTATTCGCTTTGAGCCGGAGGTTGATTGCTTCTTCGTGCGCCGCGTAAGCGAGCTCCAACTCCCCCATCTCAGTATATGCTAAGGCAATGTTATTGAGGCTATAGGCAATGAAAGGATCATCGCTTCCAAGTACGGCCTTCCGAACCCCAAGGGCACGTGTAAAAGACTCAAGTGCGCGAGCAGCGTAGCTTAGATCTAAATCAATTAGACCACGAAGATCGATAGCGCTTGCGTAGCCTAGAGACTCAGTGTCCTTGATGGTACCAATTGCTTGCTCAACCATGTCTCGAGCAATAATGTACATCTCCCGTTCGTATAAATACCTAGAATGGTGACATCAGCTTTCACGAGGAGCGAACAGGAACACACATGAAAGCCTTACCAGCTACATCTGATTAGGAGGTCTGCATATTCTGTCTGATCGCCTGCTATGTGTGCAACTCCTTTGGGGTGCCTTTTCACAAGCTCGGCGATGTTTCTGACGTGGGGTAGACACTTTTCACACCGACTCCAGGTTGAGATTTGGTGACCAATGTCAAGTTTTGAGTGATCGGGGAATCCCCAGCAGAGCATACTGACGACGGAGCCAAAGTACGTGCTGGTATCCAAGTCACTTAGTCTCTTCCTAGCTGTGGACTGAATGAGGCGATGGACCGTGAAGTCCGCCGATTCTCGAGCTCGATTGATGAGGGCTACATGTAAGAGCTCTTCGGCAGCATCGCCAAGGCTATGCACGTTTTAGTATCAGGAAAGATCAAATTATAATTACTAAATGGTATCACTAACTCCATCTCATCAGCTAGGAACGAGAAATCATCGCCGAGGTCACGGGAGCCTTGCAATAAGATGTCCTCGGAGATACCGTCCGGGTCGAAAAACGAAAGCAGATTGAGAAGACGGGAAGAGGTCTCTGACAGATCTTTGAAGGCGAAATCCCACACGGTACTCAGTGTATACTCATAGTCACTTCCAGGTGCCTTTCGCGCATCGATCTTGGCTGAATTTCGTTCGTAGAGAGGCAAGAATTTGTCTAGCGATAGCTTACGTTGAGCGATGAATCCGCCGATTTGAGTCAGGGCGAGAGGCAATCCGCCAAAAGCCCGGCTAATGGCAAGAGCATGATCACGGTCAGACTCAGAGGCAGCAGCATGGCCTTGCCCTAATGCCTTAAGAAGCAACTCGCTACCATCAATATCGGAAAAAGCGTCTACTTGACTATACCGGGCTGTGACGGTGGTAGCGACGGCAAGATTCCTTGTGGTTAGTAGTACTGATCCGTTTATACTTTCCGGCCATGCTGTTTTCAGAGCGGTCAGGTCGTCTGCATTGTCAAATATGACAAGACACGTTGTCTCTATTCTCCATTAGCTAGGACCTGAAACGAAACGAGCGGGATTAACGAGGGATATGAATCGACTTGCAATGACATACTTGTCGTGATGAGCCAGTTCTTAATCTTCCACACGGCCGCAGCTGCGTCCGTCTGATCGTCCTCAGTTTCGAATAGTCCAAGTCCATTGGCGATAGCTCGAAAGCTCTGACCGATTGCAATCGCATTATCAGCGGCGATCCACAGCACTACTTCGAAATGCTGCAGACTCTGGTATGCATACTGGACCGCGATCTGGGTTTTGCCGACACCACCCATGCCAAATAATGCAATTGACCTGAGCGTCGATGATGGGGAATCAAGGCTCAGGGCTTTTTGAATCGTATCTAAGATATCCTTTCGCCCGCTAAACTTTGGGTTGGAGGTAAATGGTATGTTGTGGTACTGAAATTGCTTGTCGCTGTTTGACTCGCTCGTCTTCATCTCGCTAAGGAGTTCTAGGACCTCCTTATAACGTCCTTCATCTTTCCGCATTCGCGCCATATCAGCCTCGCTCTCAATAGCTGAGGAGATGCGCTTGATGCGCTTGATTGTAATGGAGAGATCATCTCGGCAGCTTTGCCACTCATTCTTCCTCAAGCTCAGATGGGGATGGCTGCGTAGGAAGCGTATGGTCCGTGCATAAAAGCAAATGATCTCCGTATACGCGTCGACTAGGGTCTGTTGGAACTGACGATTCAGCGGCAGTGTCTTCTCGTAGATTTGGAAGCGCGGAAGCGATAGACTAAATTCCTCGATCATGTCGAGAACATCTCGCTGGATATCAACGGTGGACGAGGCATGGGCTAGGATCAATCTAATGCTACCCCAGACGGCCGCGGTCAACGCCGCATCAGCACCAAAACACAAGGCCAGCACTGCCGAGAAATCATCTACAAACTTGAGCTTTGGCGCGAGTCGATTGAGTGAATTGATACCGGAGTAACTTCCCGGTGTTGTAGCTTGTATTTGGGCGAAAGAGCCGATGAGTTCCTCGAGTGAGCCGACGTTCGGAATGGTTTGGTAGTTCTCGGTGCCTTGAAGCTCTAAACGATATTGCTCCAAGGCTCGATGCCACAGTGGGCTCGGGGCCCGACTGAGCAAAGGCATTAGCACTTCATTCCTCTGGGTTCAACGTCATGGGGATACCTACTCCTTCACCATCTTGGCTTAGCACCGTAGGACAGGGAGAGGGCGCGTGCCAAGACCAACTACAACAATTCCATGCAAGGGGTTCGTTCGTTTGGTAGTTAGCGCCGAGCCTCTAAAACTTGAGCCGCAAGGGCTCGGATAAAGTTTCAAACTGATCACTAATTTCATTGATGATACAAACTATGAGAGTAGCCCGCAAGCTCAACAATACTAATTCTCGAAAGATCTACCACCGTGTGAAACCGGGATGCTTCGCGCCTCTTCGAGATCCCCGAACCCCGCACGAGCTGCGCTCTGCCGCCTGCCTCTTTCAGCTTCCTGCGTCGCCGTTCAGTACATATATAGAGAATGATCTCAGCCTCAGGAGCGCCTCATTCAGACCGGTGAGACGAACGAAAAGTGCGCTCGCTTTAGCTCATTGGCCGGGTAACACGGATTCCTACATGGCTACAGCCCACCGCCCGCCACCCAGTAGCGCAGCGCTTAATACCGATGTGCCAGGCCTAAAATAGATGAGTAATGAGATAAAGATCTTACTTATCCAGGTAGCATGCAACCGGGGAAAAATCCGGGACAGGAGAAGTAGTAGATTGGCGAGTTTTTGACCCCATCAGTGCTGAAGGGTATACTTGATGACGTCCATAGCCTAGCAGGAGTGTAGGTAATCAAAGCCACGCTATGAGACCAGCAGAGGCCAACAAACATCCGATCCCCTAATGTACAAAGCTAGTACGCTGAAAGATTATTAATGAACTCGGCGCCATCCTTGACAGAGAACCAGCAACCATATGACCGCCACTTTCTATGCTCAGCGTTACATCCGGCGAAACATATGATCTATTTGGGGACATGGATATACTACGGACACCTGGGGGGAGGGGGGGATGAAGCAAACTGTCTTAAACCATGTTTAAACTCTCCCGTGAACTTCTAATCCACTTGAGATATAACTACATGGCGTTTTGAGCCTTGCTCTAGGTACAAATCCGAACTTTCTCGCAACTTATAATCTAGAAACTAGCTACAAACTTGTTGTCGCTTCATATGGCGCACAGTCCGAAAGATGATGCCTTGGGTAATCCTTACTGCTTTTACGTTAATAGCACTTGACCATGCTGACTCGTGAAGTGTTTACAGAAAGTCTTACTTTTCCTAGTTCAGGAAGCAACGTTGATCAGAAACAACCGACTCCGGATCCCGCATTCGACCTACCATGGTACCGGTGGTGGGTGTTCGAGCAAATCCGTAAACAGCCGCCTCGTCTGTTGTCTAGCCTCCGAGACTATAAACCTGATGAGGACTCTACCGTGGTTATTCACGTCTTATGGAACCAAATCCGACAAGTTCTTCTAGCCTCTGGACCAAGAAGCATCGATGGAATTACCGATATACTCATCAGCCATAATATTATTGATATCGAGAGCAGCTATGAGGCTGTTCTGTCAGTTAAGGATCTTGTCTTTTCCATCGTGGGCTTGCAGACAATGCTTTACCAACCTTACTTCGATCCCAGCTGCCCGGGGGGGTACCGAATTGCCGATGAGATGAATGGCTATCACGGTGCAACACGATTAAGCCTGTACCAGCCGTCGGACTCGGGTACAAGGGACTTACCTGAGTTCCTGCTTGGTTTTGGGCTAATGCTACCACCGCCAAACTACTGCGTCGATGAAAACGATGATGACCAACAACTCTTCAACAGGATAAAGACAATAGTTCCTAGTGACATTGATGCCTACGTCTTAAGCAGGCTCTGTGGCATTACGTTTCAATGGATTGACTCCCTTTCATGTCACCTCGAATTGGACAAGCATTCCGGTACCCTGTTCCTCTACCGATACCCGTCTTTCTGTGTCTCGTGCCTCCAGCAATACGAATCGTGTCATGGAAAGGAGGGTCGAAAGAGCGCACTTCATAGCTGCGCCATTGAGACAAGTGGGTCGTTACCATGGGCAAGTGAAGAGAGTGTTGCTGAGCTACTTCATGAGATCTTACTATCCTACCGTGTCATATTTGGTCAGAACAGGAGATCAAGAGCAGTATTTCGAAAACTACGGCCGTTCGCGTCCGTACCTAAACAGGGGCGGGATCAGAGCCTCGCTGAATTTTGTGGTAAGAAGCGATTGAAAAATCCCTTCGCGCCAATCGAGCAAGAGGAATACGACCTAGCCATTGACTTCCCTCACCTCCGAAGTAGGATCGCCCAGTTGAGCGGTCACGTATCCAGCAAGAAACCCCGTTCGGTCCGGCGGTTGTGGAAGGATAGGCGCGACTCTCCCTCATGGCTGGCGTATTGGAGTGCCTTAACCTTTGGTTTGATGGGCCTCTTGCTCGTTCTCATTCAGACTGTGTTTCAGATTTTGCAATACGTTGACTCATTAGAACATGAAGATAGTAGCTGAGATTATCAATAGAAAAACCTATACCCGTTGTTCAATACACAATTCCAACGGATCGAGCTACTGAACATGAGCCGCACTCTAGAGGACTTGCACGCGCCATATACTCACTTCTAGAGATTTAGACTTGGAGGAGGAGAATCATCGCGTATTGGGAAGGGGAGACCCAAAGGGCCGGCTTGCATTCTAGAAAAAAATGGAAAAAAAAGCTGACTGATCCTCCCTTGAATCGACCTATCCCCCCCTAGAGACTAGACACATTGGTGCCCGCGCTGTCATACCATACGCTCTGCCCAGCTTTCGATAACACCCTCGATCGTCGGATCATACTCCTTGAGTGTAACAGTATCTCCATTCAGAAACGTGTTTGCGTGTACGAAAACCAGTGGTGGCGGTTTGTTCGCGAGCACTGTTTGCCGCCATTCCAGATGTTGGTCCTCGACCTCGGAAAGCGCCTCATAGTAGGAACGGCAACCTTCCGCATCGGCCGTGCATCGATACATGTGCAGTTTCAAGAGCATTCTGCCGAGCGCGGGCTTTCCATGTGTAAGAATCTTCGACCGGTCAACTCGCACTGTCAGGCTCTGGGTTTCCTTGTCATGAACGACGGTTATAACACCGTCGCCGTCGATGAGTAGACATTTGAGCATAGCAAAGTGAGCCTATCATCGGATTAGCATGTCGGCTCTTGGGTATTATAGTAAGACTTACTCGACTATGAGCTTGTCCCCATTTCTACGCGATTGCAGTTAGTATTTCTGGAGATAAAAGGTTAATGGATATGTGCGAAAGCTTACCCCACTGTCTAGGTTAAAGTTCGAGAGCCCTCGTAATCCATCGACTCCTAGTTGCTGATATAGATTATAGGTCACTGTCGATGAGAGCGCATCAGTTCAGGCCGCATTAATCTCGAGAGCTACTTACCATCGTCTGCTCGTATTTCGGATGCCTCGGTAAAGCCGAATAGCTTCAAGAGCTCCGGGTCATCCATGAGATATGCTCCAACTAACTCGGCCCGGCACTCGTCAACCGTAGTCGCTAGATCACCGAATTGTCCCGTCCACGTCTGGCCGGGCCTATACCAGCATTCGATAGGATTCCCGGTGATAGGGTCAATAGGCGGGTTTCTGATGTCGAAGTTGTGATTTCCCTCTTCCGTCTCAACCATCATCTTCCCCGTACCATGGCCGAAGAGTTCGTGAAGCACAACCCACATGTAATATGCCGAGAATTTGTGTTTCCGGAATGTGTCCGCGAGAGAGGGCTCGATAAAAGGATACTGGATCGCTTTGCTTTCAACAGCCATTCTATTAGCGATGATGACGCTTTTGAAGCCATCTTCTTGCCGAATATCGTTGTACTGTAGTCGTGATATTAGCTTATATATGATTAAATGACTCATATAAAAAGGGGTTAGGGGGTTTACGCACGTTTGGCACGTTGATGCCAGGAAATATTATACTAGAGCAGTATGCGAGCGCTACATGGCAAGGGTGAGTAAACTATATCATAGTTGGCTAGGAAGATTCCCATACAATGAATGCTTGAAAAGTCTGGCGGCTCAAAGAGGCTTTTTTCGAACGGTCCTCTCCCATCATTCCCTGGCGTCGCCCATGGCAGCCGACGGATGAACTTGGCCGAATTTTCGACCAGCTTCGAAAGAAGCTCAGTTTCCTCCTTGTTAGCAATGGCTACAAGACCCTCAAACTCGGACCTGGTTCCGTGTGGGTCACGATAGGGCTCCACAAAGCCGAATATGTTCTCCACCTTCGGTGCCTTGTCTCGGACCCATATCCGCTGAGATTCACGGTATTTATCTAGACTGCCGGTCTGGAAACTCTCGATATACGCGCGGAGAAAATCCTTCTGTAGGCTGTTTGCCGCGTATTTGGCGGCCTCCGTGAGTTCCCTGCATACGTTTCTCAATTCGGAAGAGTGGTCACCTCTGACAAGTCTCACGGATCCCTTCATGCCTAGGAGCGGGAAAGCCTGCTGTAAATCTTCGCTCTCAATAGAAGCAATGAGGGCCTCAAAGTCAATACCATTCTGGGCTTTCCGAATTCTCGTGTTCTCTGGAAAGATTGAACTCTTCTCTAGGGCTTTCGATACAATGCTGATTTCTTCCTTTGTAATATTACTGCTCTCTGGGTAGTAGCTGCTCTGGGTAGTTTTGCCGGGGTATCCTAGGCTGTAAGGAGGTATCGCGACAATAGCCGATGATAATGTTTTGTAAAGTTCCGATAATCGAGTGGATCGAGCCGCCAGAACCTGGAGGACACTGACGTCCACAGCAGGCACGAACTTTTGGTCTCCGGAGCCCTGCGTGCATTAACATCGACTTTCCCACCGTGAAGAGATGGTGACATACCAAGTAATTGCCAATGTTCGACAGAAACGTTGCAGCATATGTTAGAAACTTATGCAGGTCTCCAGCTGTAACGCCTGGTTCTATGAGGGTACTCCAGTTGCCAGAGCAGGACCGATAGAGCTCAAGAATAAAGTCAAAAATATCTATTGACTCTGGCGATACTTGTCGCAAAATGATCCTCGCCCCAGACCAAGCAGCTCTCCGAGATGATCAATAAATATAGTAAAGAGAGGTGTTGAGTTATTACTTACCGAGCCATGTGGTGGGCGTATCTTTTTTCAGTTGCCGAGAGGCATCCGAACTGCGCCTCAACATCCAGTCTGAAGACTTGGACTTCTTCAAGCGCCATTGGTAACTATAATTGCCTAGTAAAATATTGAATACAGGGATAAGTGAAGATAAGCGCATCCGTGCTAAGATTGTAGTGAGAGCGCGATTGCTAGAGTGATGACGAGTGGGCTGCCCGCATCTACGTTGGCGTTGAATGCGGGGTCTGTGAGTAATCCTAGTAAATAGTATGACACTGAAGTAAGGGGGTCCCAGCATGAATGTACCGGCGGCTTGGTTCACCCGCGGCGAGACAAGAAAAAGCAAATCCATCTTCCAGGATGCATCACCACTCACCTTATGACTATACCTGTTTTCAATATTGCCGATAGGAACTAATACTATATCCATAGGTTAGCATGAGTCCTGAAGATGTTGCTATGTGCGGGACCCTCCATCAGGTGTGATGCGTTGGAAGGTTGCTGCTGACTCATCGTGGGGTCAATTGTTCGTTTATCTTAATGGATATGTCAATAACTCGCCACCCTCGATGCTAGGCTCCGGTAGAAACCATTTTCGATATTTGGTACCGCTACCCGTCTCCAATTCATATAACAGCAGGAGATCAGATGGTGAACACCGACTGAGCCACCAATCTACAACTCACCAGCCTCATAATAGAGAAATTGCTTATTCCCTGGCTGCTAGCCACCTTTCCCAGAAACCTGGTTTTGCGAGAACATATACGAGGTTATAGTAAGTCCGATTCACAAGGGGAAAATGAATCTTAATGCAACTACCAGCGTGTGATAGTTACAGATCATGTGCCCTTAACTCGTCCCATAGATTGCGTGGCACAGATGAGTCTGCTACTGTAGCAGATTATTACTGCATTGAATCAAACTGCAAATTCTTGACCGCAAATCCTTGTAACAAGGCGTAGTCCAATAAACTTTATGCCAGCCAGGCTGCAGCCACGGTAGCTGCCACGAAACCGAAAAACAAGGAATGAAGTGAGAATGTCTTAGGACCTCCGCCCTGAGAGCCATCACTCATGGTGCCTAGAGACGCCCTATCAGGTCCGACTACCTTGAGACACGACAAGGACGCGTCTGCTTCGGTAACAATGCTTTGGTTCCCTGTTGGATAGAAGAGAGTCAAAATGGGCGTGATGGCGAACATGGCCGCCTCCAGATCGTCGATTGAGCCGCCTCCCTATTGGTAAAAGCCGTGTTAGTCTGTATAATGGGGCCTGATATATTCTAAAGAAGTGGTGGAGGAGTAGTAGCATTTTACTAGGTAGGAATGTGATGCTCGTACTTTTGTGTAATACTCGCTAGCAAGAGTCAGCTGGTTTTCCTTTGGGAGGACCGGCCAGCACGTGGAGGAGGAGTTCTTGTCACCAGATAGCGGCTGAAGTGCGCCATTTCCCGAGAGTACTGTTATTTGCAAGATTGAGTTAGCATGAAGGGGATGAAAGAGATGCTTGGTAGAGACTTACTGGTAGGGGTGAGGTTGGTCCATGATTTTGAGACAGACAGACACGCATTATCCATATTCTTGAGCATATCATCCTGTAGCTTGGAACAAGCCTCTTCGCTAGAAGGGATGTCATTTCCGAAGCTGTCGAGAAGCTTCTTGGCGCGGTCAAGTAGGGCAGTTACACAGCCAGATCCCATTGCATCGGAACAAGTGCCCTGGGCGGTCTCTTTGTCGAAACTGTCGAAAGAGAGTGCGGCCTCGATGCCGTGAAACAGCACGGCACAAGCGCCAGTATCTCCCAAATCAAGGTCCGGTGACGTGCCAAAGTAGAATGAGCTGTGGAACGTCCGGTTATTGTGTAAATTATCGGTAGCGTTAAAGCCCTTGGTCCAAGATACCTTGCCCTTGAGGTCGTTATTCTCAGTAGGAATTTGAGTAAAGCCGACAATAGAGAACGAGCTGTCGGCCACCGTGCAATTGTCAACGACACTCTCTGTGCTGGGTGGGCATTGTAGTGCGATGCAACCAACAATGGTCTGGTTGAGTGCTTGAGCGCACGCGTAAGCGACCAGCAGCGCCAGGATGATGGAGAGATGCTTCATGCTGAATTGATAGACTGGAAGTAAGTTGCTACTGAACTTAAAACAGTTGTAAACAGTCGGCGGCACTAAGAGGAGGAGAAGTCTTTGGTGGGTTGGTCTACTTCCGCGCGATGAAAGAGAGATGGAGGAAAGATCGAGTTCAGACTTGGAGATGAAAAGTATTTCCTTTCGCAAAGGGTCTTGGTTTGCATCATTTATCTAGAAGTAAGTAGTGCTAATTTGGACCTCGTCAAGGGGTCCTTCCGAAAGCGCGTTGTTGTGTCATAACAGCACCGCCAAGACCACTGCCACTGCCGACAGGTACCAACAGCTACAACCTATCCGTTTCATCCTCTCAGTGTTGATGCCTCCCCTAATAACAAGTACTGAACTATGGGGCAATAGCAGTGGCATGACGTAAATGATAGCTGGATGCTGTTTGTTTGATCCGTACCTACTACTTATTTACTTAGGTGCACGCACGTACCGGCCTCTGTTGTGTCACTTATTATTTGTTTGTGTGGTTGCCACATCGAAGCCCTACATAGTTTGCCTCAACAACAGTCCTAGATACGGCAGAGGCGAGTCAGCAGTTAGGTACTGCCACATTTAAATACTAGGTACGTATGTAGCTGCTGACACAAGCTTGGCCTGCATAACTTCAAACATCATGTGGAGAGGAAGAGACCACATTAGCACGAGGTGAGTCAGCCAAGACAATCACCGTAACTATCACCAAGCTTATGACTGTAAGCACCTAGGTAGTAATCTATCGTTCGAATCGTGTATTCGGTGACCAACACAATCACCATAATGACCTCATAGTACCGAGCCAGCAATGGTTCTGAATAGCCGTGCCGGCCTTCGAACGTTTCCTTTTTTGGGGCTATGCTGCCAAGTATTCGTGGCAATTACCTTCACACGTGGTGGATCTCAAAGTATGCTGGCAATATTAGTTATTCCGTGATGTTAATCCGTATACCTATCGATAATGGTTTGAGCCCGGTTACAACAGAGTGTAGCAACCTTGTAACTGTACACGTGTAATCGAGGTAATTCACAAAAAGGAAAAGAGAAAAAAAGGGGAACAGGAAGGGAAGGAAAGCGGAGAAATAAATAATATGTCGCGGCTTATACCAATCTAATACTTAATGTTTAATGGGAGATTATTTTGGGTTAAAAATGTTCTTAGTGGTGTGGTATTCTGCACAGTATCTCTGTGATCATTTCGGCCTACCTTTCCCCGCGCTATAGTTAGTCCGTTTACCCTTTCGAAACTTCAAATTATGGCAGGAGCGCCGTCTATGGTCGACTGAATTCACTTCGCATCCACAGCTGGTCAACAAAATCTCCTTGGCATCCAAAGTCTGTTATCTTCATTGGTCATGCTTGGCGGAGAAGGATTCATCGGCTACATCAACAGTCAATCCGACTACGAACTATTCTATGCTTGTACGCCGTGAGAAATCCAACAAATATCATCAGATGGGTTACGTTTTTCGTAGATAATGGTGATCATGCCAAGATTGAAGGGTAGCTTCGGCGACACCAATACGGCCGAGGTCGCTCGCCAAGGATACAACTGCTCCTGACTCAATCGCGAGGAATCCAACCTCGGCTACATATTAAAGTAAGTAATTATCAGTCAGAGGTTGTGACAGGTAATTACAATCAAACTAGCAATCGCCTGTGCTGTCACGGCCCGTCTGGGCTTCAGTTAGTCTCATACTAGGTGAGCAGCCTCGCGAGGTGGCTAAGCCCGAGAGCCCTCAATCAATTAGTATAAGTACACCTAGCCCTCGCTCTTTGCTTAGGTTCGCTTAACCTATGAACAGCAACAGTCTTTAGTTTTTCACCTACGTTTCTCATTCCTTTACTTAAGCGCCACGAATACCTTTTCGTACTCGATCGATCGAAACTACACGCTTCATATTAGTTCGTAAAGATATTCCACACATCCCCGACATCATACCATCATTACTTCGCGTAAGTACCTCACTACACTGTCATCATGGCAAATGTTATTGGCCTAGTCGCCGGCATTCTCTGTATCGTCCAGTTCGGCTTCGATAACCTTTCCCCGCCCAAACCCGAAGGCTCCACCGTCAGAATTACCGTGGGTCTCGATGTCAACGGTGGCCTCAGCAACTCGGGAGGGGACCTTCCTGATATTCGCCTCTTCAACGAGGCTGGCGGCTTTCTAGGCATCAGTGCGGACCCTGGCAAAGTAGAGTCTGGCAAATTCTCCGACATTACCGTCAGACACAAGGGTGACGCCGGCGACCAGGCCACTTATACACTCTTTTCAGCCAATAACGACGCCATCTGCGTCGCGGCCGCTTCTATCACTTGGCCGAATGGCGACAGCTACGGCTGGGTTGGCGACTGGGGTCGCCGATGTGGTGGCACTTGGTATTATTCCAACGTCTACATTGGCTCGACCCAATACACACCCGATTGCCTGTGGATCGACGCCAATAATGACCAGCCTCAAACGGGCTTCCAAGTCCATTGGCCCGAGTTTGCAAACAAGAACAGCTCGAAGATCCCTGATACCCCTGAGGACCAGGCTGCCAAGATCGACTCTCTCTGCAGCGCGGGGCCTCCGTTCAAGATGTACGTTCAACCCGATACCGACCCTAACGGTATTACTTACTGGGTCCCTCGTACCCGCCGGTCCTCTGGACTAGATCAGCGGGGTGTCGCCACTACATCTTATGGTCTACCTAAACACTCTATTCATTCAAAATACCGTCGTAATATACGAACAAACGGCACAACAGTCCCCAACGTAATTGGCACAAGCCTGGTAATTAGCGACAGCGATACGCATTCGGCTACTGACTTGTGCGAGAGCGAAACCTCTTATGGTCCAGATTTCTTCAATGTGAAAACTGGCATGTTTTGCCGGATGTCCGACAAGACTCTCTGGCCTATGTGCAACAGCACTAGCGTAGCTGGCAACTGCTTTAACGTTGACTCGCAGGAACTTGTCATCAATGGGCTTGCGGCTCGAGGTGAACCGTACAAGAAGATCATCGACTGGACCTCGAGCCAGTAAGGGGCAACACCCAGGGCATTCTAGCATTATGGGCTTGCGGTTTAGGTCCCAGCGGGAAGCGCACTTGGATTTCTTTCATACGTTATGGTCTTCGATTGAAATACCAAGTACTTGAATTCATTTGATGAAATGAGGTTTTTATCTTTGGTAACAATGGGAGGAGGGATGGAAAAGCGCGAACATGTTCTTCTTAGCGGCTTCTTTCTTTCATTTTTCACTTTTCCCTTTTTCGTTTTTCCCGTCAAATTTGCCAGATATGATAGCGCTTAGGAAGCGATAGGTAGAGGTAGCTCAATCATTTGACTTGATCAGAATGATGATTCAATGAAATACCCTGTAAAAATTTAAGAAAAAAACGACCGGATTACCAAGATAAAATATGTTGACTTGATTGCAAGTAATTTCGGAGGCGTTGTTTTGGCTTGATTGATCAGGTTAATTGACAAGTCAGTCAAGTAATGCTTTGACTGGTTGGATCGCTGTCCACACTCATGGAAGGATCGCATATAGATGTTGTTCACGGCCAAGTTCAAGACCCGGTAAAGTGGATTCTCAATAAGGCTTCTTCTAGACGATCGTCCTGAAATATGCGTGGACTCAGTGAGGTCTGACGACGGGACTAATCCTGTGTGTGATGCCCATACGTCTTCTTCCGCAGCTCCCCGGTACGGAGGAGACGCAGTAGAAGGCGGCGTTGGTGCCAAGACAAACCCGTCGGCATCCTGTGTGCAACCACTCTCCGGCGCCGATCTTGAGAGCTTCCTCAAGATGGGGTTGTCGTCTGAATGGTGAAGATGGCTATCAGACCTGCAACCTTTCTCTCGATCTGATGTGGCAGACTCGAGCCACTCGGAAACAAAGGTGTGGGAAGACTTGGGACAGTTTGAGGAACAGGGTCGACAGAATCCCCGAGGAACGAGGCGTATGGCCGCTTGTGAGATTTCAGCTGTGGCTATTGTAGAGTCGTCTGCAGGATCTCCTTTATTAGTGGTTGGCTGGGTGAGGAACGTTGTTATACCTTGCCTGCCTGCTCTGATGCTTCGTTAACGCGAGGCTGTTGGGTGTCTGTCCGCGTCAGCCGGACTCTCTTCGCGGACATTGGATCGATCTCGGAAGTCGTGTCGAGCCGCCCCCTGCTTACCTGAAAGTCCTGTACACTTGCATATACCTAGAAGTGGTTCATAGAGTACGCGCCTCTAATAACAGCGCCACACGGTCGCATACTACTGCTGCACTATGCTTTCGAACTACTATTGTTTAAAAGCTCGAATTTTTTAACAACGACAATATGTATGCTGGTGCAATTTAGCTTGTTCGATAGCGCTTTTAATTGCATATTGAATAAGCCCTGTTGTATTATAACAGCTTATGTTATAAACTATTTATTGCGTATATAGTATATATATAGCAATATTTTCATGTTTGTGGCTGTAAGTAGTACGCGATAGTGTGGCGGCCAAGTACTCTATGGATCATTCTATGTACAAGTGCACGGGACTCTCAGGTAAGCAGGGGAGATGCACCCTTAGTTTGTCTGATCACTCCCTGGTCAATTCAAGGCTAAGGCGCATTAAAGGTTTGAAGCGGCTAAAAGTGATTGGCGATGGCCACTGATGTGGTGGGGGTAGTTTGTCAGACTCACCAAAAGCGTTGTCGCCTGCGTCGTTTCGCCCGTAAAGAATCGCCTCAGTTATTCGTAGGAGACGTTTTCGTATTTGTAGGAGAAACTAGCCCTTTTTGGAATAGTTCCCTACGTCCCCGTAGATTGCTCGTAGCCATACCAAATTTGTATGGGAGGTGGAGCATAATATGTAAGCGATCGGGCGGCCGAAAAAAACAACAGTCTAGTGCGCTACATGTAGAGTCAATCTGGCAGTTACTTATATCTACACAACATTAACAGTAATCTCTACTGAAACAAAAGTACAATTATGTAGAAACAAGTCAAGGATGGAAAACGGTTCCAGTAGGTAGGTTTCAACTGTTGGCAAGTTGTTTTGTTGTTTTGACGCGTTAAGGGCGCGTGTGGCGTTTGTGGCTAGTGACGTGGCTTACGTCTGTTAGGTTGGGTAGGTTGTCAGTCTGACTGTATGTTTACTAGTATTCCCAGCCTCTGCTGGCGTGCGCTCCACTTGCCTTACAAATTGAGTAAGGATTAGAGCAGGCCAGAGATTTGGTGGGGAGGCTTCCCAAAGAGGCTAGTTTCTCCTACAAATACGAAAACGTCTCCTACGAATAACTGAGGCGGTAAAGAATAGCTTCTGTACAATTTGGCGGTTGTAGGAAGCCCTGTATGTTGTGTAGAATCCGATGATGTATTCTGTAAGTCTAGTGGAGGTTCTAGGGGCACTGTGTCTACAAGTACCTGTAGGCTACTCTAGTGTGTAGATCAGCCACGTGACAGCGGGTCTTGGGCGGTTTGATTAGCCATCAAGCCTGACTTTCGTTCCTTGTACGGGAACCACGGAGTGGAATAACACGTGACCGATGTCACTAAGGCATAGATTCTTAGTTGACATATTGTCCCGCCAAGATCTATTCTTTATCACGGATCATGATTTCGCAAACTGTACTGCCTAGAGTACTCTATTTAATCAACCATCGTGTCTCATTTGCCATACTCGATATTTTACAACAAAGCTTAAATCGACCTGTGCGCCACTAATTCTATCCGGCTAAGACTAGAGCCGCCACGAGAAACCTCTAGAGTTGGCTCAAGGCATTTCAAATTACGACATCACTAAGAGAGAAATGACGAGCCGTTCTACTAGAGTTGGCCTCGGCTACGCCTATAAGTAAGTAACGGCCTAAAGCTCAAATTAGGCTACGCTAGCTAAAGCTATATCTAACAGCCAATGGTGGTCTATGGAAGGTCTTGCTTCTGCGACCACCTTGCGAACTACGATGGTTATACTTGGTGTAGCGCTTTTAGCGTGCGGAGCCAGCCCTAAGCTGTACTACACTGGGTTTACTATTTTTAGAGAGCTTAACTGGAAGGCGTTGTCCGTTGGGATTATACGAGCTGCCGAGTATGGCAAATGGTTTTTTACTATCGTCCAGGCGACTAGAGACTTATATAAAAGGTTACCTTAAATGACAGCTTTGTTAGCCTAATGTGTAACCTGGTGTTGGGGATATTCTTTGGCAATATCAACCCAGTCGGTGGTAGGCCATGATATCCCCCGCGTTCCTTTTGCGAGACGCACAGCGACACAGATTTAGTGGTCAGAGAAGGTTAGCAAGCCAACAAGACGAGTAGTCAAAGTAGCCGCCCTGCTGCTAACGACAGTAGGCTCCTGCCGAAGCGACACTAGACATCACCTTAAAACCACTTGTCGAGGTAGCGAGACTACTTGTCATTCTTGCCATTCCTGTCAGCACCGATGGTGATCACCACTGCTGCGTAGCAGGCAGAATAGGTAACAGACTGGTTGTCTGGAGTGAAAATGTATATATAACCCCTTTCAGCAACCCAATCTTAAATAGATAGTTTATCCAGATGTTCAATTCGAAGGTATTCTGCACATCTCATAGCAATGCCTCCAAGAACTCCCCACATTATAACAACTTTGGCGATGTAGTCAGTAGGATTTTTCAAGCTAGCTTTCATAAGCTAACTAACAAGTCTTTGATACGCTTAAGACGAACTCTAACATGATGAGCTAATCTCGTGATTCTGTAAGGACTATAGCCTGTGGTCGGACATACAATGCAACTTGATGTGACTTCTTTGTTTGGTCTTTACTACCCACACTTCTCTTAATTCTATGGGATTTAAGGAACCTGTGACAAGGGCTTAATAATAGAGGGCTTGGAACAGTATATCGTATTAAACTAATAATACTCTAGGGGTCTCAAGGTCCATGGTATTCCTTCCTTTCAGTCAGGAATCCCTGCCCTACTAATAGACCTCTATTCCAGTCTAATTCTTCCCAAGGGATGACTTCTATTGCCTCCCTGAAACGCTCACCGATCAGGTGAGCGGGGGCCTCTGCCAATAGGCTTCATACAACTCAATATGTCTCGGACCGGAGGCTGGGGGAGAGGCTCAGCCGTGTCCGAGGTCGGGAGCCTATAGTGTGGCGTTGTGGCGTGTGACAGAACCTACGATGACTGAGTTGATCTTTGCCCCGATCCTATAGCAAGAGCTAACTCTAGGCCACGTCGACCTATGCCTATGCCGGCCTAATAGACGATCTAATAACATACTATTGCGCATGGCAAAGATACCTAGCTAGTCCTTTGGTCAACTCTGTTGTAAATACGAAGTCGGCTGATATGTCGTCTATCTGTCGCACCAGCCTAGCGCGACTGCCATAGCAGTGATCCCAATTTTCTAACCCTCAATCTCTGTGCCTTCCTGTTTTAGTGAGTATAAGTTACGTACAAAAATTTTGCTGTCTAACCAATACGTTAAGATAGAGCCGTTGAGGTTACGTTCCAAGTGAGCAATAGCAACGATAGCTACGGTAGCTGAATCAGTAAGTCATTTCTCATGTCTAATTCTAAAATAAAAGTGAGTGCTTATATTGATCACTGAGACAAGGACTGTCTGTATAGGACCTCTGTAGCCATATAATATCATTCCTTCCCCACTCGTTCCTTTGTAACTGTTTACCCTGCGCTAAGTCTGCCAACGGACCTGCCAAGTTACTAGTTCATGATACCCTATATGTCCTTCTTCCTTGTAGGCCTGCCAACGGGTCTTATTTCTAGGTTAATTAGCAATACGACAAGTTAGAGTCATCATATAGTTTGATTAACTGTTCTTACATGTGGAATAATCTAACCCGACGACAAGAACTCCTGGCAGTTATCGCACTTTTCGTGCTTGCAATTCTCACAGATGTTGCCCATGTTGTCTATGTTTGTGTCGCAAGAGCAGCACGTCCAGTAGTCGTCGGTTTGCGAAGTCTGAACACCAGTATCACTGCTCCCGTCATCGCTACTGGTATTATCGTTGTCGCTCCCGCCATCGCTACTGGTATTATCGTTGTCGCTCACGTCTCCATCGTTGCTACTCATTTTAAAGATGAAGGAGGGAAGTCTGTGACCTAAAAAAATTAGCATCACTGCAAAATTGTCTCGAAGTGACTTACTCGAATAGGTTCGATTTACTCTGCGGGACTTTTGAGTGTGTTGGTCTGGAATTTGTAACAAGAAGAATTCTTTCTTTTCGAAATGAGAACCCGATATCACCTCTTATACGAAATCCCGCCACATAGAGCTGCATCTTAGGCGCACCTCTTTCATCAATGATAGCTCCACCGGGAAAAACTTAGTGTCAACAATACGCACGTGCACAATGACTAGATGAAACCATGTCCGTTGGGCAATGTTGATCTCCGAGAGGAAATGGAGGGTGTAAGCCGTTAAATGCAGGTCACATTCAGTTGCACTATCGGTCCGACTTGATGGCATGTAACTAATCTGAAGGCCCACAGAAAGCATATCATCCCGTCAGGGGAATTGCTGTGCACGCTGCCCACCGAAGGTATACGGTAGAAGTATCTTCATTCTAAGCATCTAATGATCATAAAGGCGAAGGGGACTGCTTTATCGACAGCATTCTTATAAATAAACAAAGTTCTTAACTAACATCAGATTGTACTTCTAGACGTTTACAATATCATGACTTAGACACGGGACGAAAATTGGATACCTCGACGCGTTGTCTTAATCTAGGTATATCCACACCATGCTCAGCTGCCCGGTTGGCATAGCCACTAGATGTCAGGTACTTGTTGAGGCCCGAAACATGTGCCGCATCGCTTCCTGGGCTTCTCAACAAATTGGGGGCGAAAAGCTCTACTACCTCAACGACATATAAGGTGATGACTAGGTTGTCCTTCATACATAGTACGAGATGTGACGCTTTAGATCCCGCAGAGCCGCTATTAGACAGTATCCCATGCTTAAGGCCATATTTCATGTTAGAAACTTTTGTCCTAAACATGCACTTGAGTACTCGTTCTCCATCTTATCAGCCTTGGTATTCCTGAAATTTGGTAGCACAATATGTAGGTCAAGAACGCTTCCTACAAGCGACTAAACCTTCCTAGCCGCTGAGACGCAGCCAATAGGTCCGAATAGGCATGCCTCCAACTGTGTACTCTTGGCCACAGGCGGGTTTACTAGCCAAAGCAACATCGTCCTGAAGAATATTACTCTGTACCCTTATGGCAATTTAGCACTGGCGCTGGTTTAGAAGATTACATGTACACAGCAGTGCAGCACTAAAGGTGTATTGAGTACTGGAAACTATCGTCTAGGCTATGTCTTATGCCATTTCAATCGCACTTAGCCCAGTGAATTTATGCTAAAACTCTAGATACCAAGGCTGATACGATCTCTGGTCACGAATGGGGCACCTAACGATGATGAATCTGACTTCATACCCATAGACTCTATCGCCAGAGGGGATGCAGATATTAATATCTATTTCTATCAGGAAACGAAGTCAGACACGTACAGTTTACCGAAGACGAATGGTATCGCCTGGACCCGAGAGCCTATGAATTTGGTGTCGTTGGGGCCAATAATGAATCAGCTGATCAGGTGTATATCCCCCTGGAACCAACTTCGCCTTTAGGGCGTACCGATCAGTACCAGTTCTGCAGCACTGTATACGAAGGGACCAGCGGATGTGGACTATTGGCTAGTTTTTATGATGCGGTATGTAGCTGGAGCTACACCGTTCTTCAATACTACCTGTCACACGCCACACTTCAGGGCTCCCGACCTCGGGGCCCTTGCGGCCTCATCCCCAGCCTCACCTCCGAGACATATTGAGTTGTTTGAAGTCTATTAACAGAAGCCCCGCTCGCCTGACCGGTAAGCGTCTAGGAAAGCAATAGAAGTTATCCCTAGACTAGAATAGAGGTCTACGAATAGGGCAAGAATTCCTGACTGAAAAGAGAAGGAAAACTATGGACCTTGAGACCCCTAGAGTCTTATTAGTTGAATATGATATACTGTTCTAAGCCCTTTATTAGTCAGCCCTTGCCATACTACCTACGACGCTTATGCAATATTCGATATTAAATATGACTGCTTAATGGGTCTTATCCGCATCACAGAAATGTTGAGAATGGGACTTCTGCCTAGCTTTAGCCTATAGCTACTGTGCTAATATTCGAATATGATGCACTGGCTGTGGCCTATTAATTGTTATAAGGACAAGGTGTTATTGAGACGTTACTGCATTTATGTTGCATGGCATGGTAGAAGGTGGTGAAAAATATTGGGATTTTGATCTTTAAAGCATATACGGAGGTGTCTGCGTAGCTTGCTAGGCCCCTAAGAATAGCGGTATTGATATTTACCGAAAAAATTCCAAAGGTCGATGATATATAGAATTATGAAGTAACGTCTGCATGTCTACATTTAAATAATATAACTTTAGGAATTTACGGTGGTCCCACTATCAGATCTGGAATGGCCCTCCCTAATTACTACGCTAATATGCTGATGTTTTAGCTGCCAGGCGATATAACAGTTAGATACACTTGCTGCAATACAGCATACAGGGGTATCCAAAGCCCAGAGTATGCGTTAATTCTAGTCTGTTTATGTTTACAAAAAAGTATCACCGGCATATATTACGCGATAGAGCAATATTTGCAAACCCATATATACAACATACAAAGTTTAAAAGTTATAGTGGTTTAATACGTTTAATGTTTGTTTTATACAGGTTAGATTTAAAACAGCTAATTAGCTACTACATTAAAGATAATAAACTTAAAATAAACATAGGTTTTATATTTAAATAAATCATAAACAAATAATTAAACAAGAAATACAGCTAATAAAATAAACTTTAATTAAATTTAGTAAGCCATAGTAATATATTTAACCTTAGTACACTAAAGCCTATTAACTAATAAGGTCTTTTTAAATAATAAAAGTAGTCGCGTTTTACTACTAGCAACATGCCTATAATACCTTGGTAGTTATTAGCTGTTAAACAACACTATAGCAAAGAACAACCTATAATAACTTATTAAAAGATCTTATACCTATTATAGTCTTTAGGCCGTAAATACAAGCATTCTAAATACTACATCGACGCAAAATGCTACTCATTACGAACTTGCTTATTCGGCTAGCCAATACTGCTACTTCCGTACTTGATCACCACTTTTAAAAGTAGACCCCATATTGGTTAATTATCTGGTCTTACCAAAAAGCAACAGAGAACCTAACCGGCAGCTAGGTATGCAGCTTCGCAGTCGATGCTTAAATAACCTAGGAATCGTTTAAGCTAATCCGTCCGGACCAACTGGCTTATTTATGCTAAAAAAATATGCAACCCTGCTCTGCGAGCTATACACCCATGTAGGCACCACCCTATATTAGAAAGACGAGCTCTGTTTGCTCTCCCATCTCACACCACGGCTGCTTATAAAAACCGTAATCATGGTTTATTTAAATCGATATCGCCATTGGTGCGAATAACGTGGCCGTTGACTCTTGTGGTGGTCAGTCGATAGCCGAATCAGTGTATCCCTTTAGCCTTGCTTTGGCCTGCAAAGACCCGGAACGTAATATGTTCGGCCATGGCTAGTTCCCAAAGTATGGTTGAAGGTTCCAAGATGGGGTGTTTTGGCCAACCAGCAGTATTTGCTATGAGTGCAAAATGAAGAAGAGGAAGGTAATGGGTTAATTATATATTATTTAAATAAGGCTTACGTACTTAAGTGCGAATGGCATACCAGATCTTTTTGTATGACTTGCAGTACGAGAAATATCCGTTGTATTCTAGTCTACACTTTAATTATGCTTTTTGAGAAGTGTAAGTAAAGCATCACTTATTTCTTACGAGCTGGTACTAATAAACTTTAGGGACCAATATGCAGTATGCCGCTGTATTTGTTCCACGATTATTTGACGGATTACTTCTATTTTGTATTGCCGAAGTCCAACAAGTTCCGGGCGGACCGATTGTGCAATTAATGTGTGTTGCGTTTAATCCGACCGACAAGAACCAAACAGGACTTCTGACAAAGAATATAGAGGGCTGGAATTATTTAAACACAAGAGCGACGTTTCCGAGTATATTGCTGCCTGCACTTTTGTCCTACTTTGCAAGTGGAAAGAAGTAGCTGGGCTTGTCTCATTCTTCTTCAGGTTCGCAGAACAATACATTGGCCGCCCTCCCGTCTGGAAGTGCCTCGAGCTATACACATGTTTACAGCTCCTACTACATCCCCTTCAGCTTTGCGGGATTGAGACACTTGATATGGCGGCTATCACAGACCCGCATAGCCCGTGGTATGGGCAAAGACCTGTACCCCGTTAGGTGTCCAGCCAGATCAAGCATTTATTAGAGATAAAGGCAGTGTACTTTAACAGCTAATTATACTCTGCCAGGCGTAAGAATGGAATAGAACTTACAGAGCTAATTCTGGTGTACTTCTTCCTTCTCCTCTTCCATAAACTGGATGCAGCACGTAACATTTTTAAGAAGCGATACGAAAACCCTGTATGTGTCGCATTTTGAAGTAGTATAGAGAGAGCTAGCGGTAAGGAGTAATCGATAGGTTATCTGGATCGGCGACCACGTTGCACAACAAGCCAGAAATTCTCCCTTAATGACGCAGCAAACCCCTCTCTCTTCATAAAATAGTAGAATGTGATAATTCTCGGATAACCCAGCAGAGAATTTATCTATCATCTTTAATATCAAATTCGTTACGACTAGACTGTTCGATTAAGAGCTAAGCACTAAGCCTTCGGTAACACTAAGGCCCAGGACTCTGCCCCCCCTAAATACCATTCCACCGGGTGCCACAAGGGAGTTTTTATAGACCAAGGCGAGTGAGTCTGAAAAACCCTCCATAGTATTAGCGTCTACGCGTCCCTTCGGCTCCCAACATCGGCGCTCTCCTCAAATCAAGAAGAGCCCACCGCTCCATTACCAATCTCCTTAACATGGCAAAAGAACGCAGGTCTCGGTCCGATAGATCCCAAGTGCAGAGCGTTTTAAACCTTCTCAACTCAACACGGAGAGTAAAGCGAGGAGGCGTTAGGAATCCAACGCGGAAGCTTACTGCGCAGCAGTACGAGCAATTTCTCACGGCTCTTAGGGACCCCAGGGATCATAGCATACCAGCTGAGGTGAAAGACAGCCTCCGGTAAGCCCCTAGGAAGCCCTAACGTTGAATAAAATGCTTATCTGCCGCACTAGATTTGAATACTCAAACTCTAATAACCGATTCGAGATTCGATTGTCAAATGTTATAGATACTGGGATACAGTCCTTTTTTGAGGAAGCAATAAGGACGTGGAGGGAATATCTTCAGAAATCAAGCCATGCACGAATTTCAAGTCTCATCGAAACCCTCACATCCGCTCCGGGGGGGAGCCTGATCTTTTCCGATGACTCAGGGGCTAAAGAGGCAAAATCGCCGAACTGGGAAATACGACATAAATGCGCCCGGGGCGGTGACCGTCAATGTCGATATCCAGCGTTGGTATTGGAAATTGGATGGACTCAGACCAAAGCAGATTTACAGGAAAAGGCCGAGGTGTATAGTAAGCATTCCTTAATGTTATTCATCTCGGCTTATAATCTTGATTATATAAAAGCCCTCCACATCTCAACACACATACTGTTTTCCCTTTAAAGGATGATTACTAATTGTCCCAGTCAACAGTTCCAAAGGCGAGATTCGAACTGTGGTTGCTGTAAATATGTACGGAATGTATCTGGCCGAAAGGAAGAACGAGGACACCCTGAGACGAATGTACCGCAAGGGTGACATGAAGCAAAATCGATCATATTCCTTCTCAAAAGATAACAATAACCAAACCGCAAGCGCTTCAATACTGGTGTGGCGAGCCGGAACGGATGCAGGTGGTGTGATAAAGATCGGAGACCCAGAGGAGAAGGTACACTCTCCTTGAATTTTCATCGTAGAGCTGAGACATTAACCTATTGGTAGATATTTCGAGACCCACAGGGAACCGCGATCCAGTCAGAATCGCTACATCTCCCGTTCCATGATTTCCTTTGTACGGGCCTCAATGATTTCCAAGGAGAGCTTGAGGAACCCTTATTCGAAATATCATCAGATACCCTCTGCAAAGCCATTAAAGAGACACTAGAGAAATACCGAGAGGAAAGGGCAGTGGTAGTAAGAGAAACAGTGAAGCAAGAGGCACAAAAGAGTCTAGAGAGGATAGAGAAAGAGATGAGCAGCAACGGAAGGATCAAGAAGTGAGAATACATAAAATGAGCAATCGCGTATCTTATTATAGAGGGTGCTTGTATGCAAACGTGGTGGATGGTTTCCTACTAGAGCTAGGGTTAAACACATAATATGTCTAACTTATCGAACACATATACAGATCGTGTGACTACTTGTCCTTGCTCTAAAGCTATAACTGCTGCTATGATGATCGACTATGTTTTTTCCAATCTATCAGCTCCCTCCCCGAGATGCATAGTGAGACAGTGCGGGTGGCACAGATTCAAAGGTCTTTTATTGATTAGCTAAGTCGGATCGTGATTGAATTTTTCTACTTATTCAGCTAGCCCCTAGACTTAGTTTTCTTCCTTCTAGTTGGAAGGCAGGTTAGCCCAGAGGGGTCTCCTCCACCAAGAATCCAGTATTGTTTTACCCCTATACACTCAAAATCCCTAGAAGTGCTTATGTACGGAGATGTTCGGGCCTCCAAAATGTGATGCGTGTTGAAAAGTACGAGGCGTTTCAGTGGTCGTGGCGGCATTGGCATTTGCGACAGCGCAGAGTGTATTCACAGCTTGGAAGTATGTCGATGAAACCGTCGAAGTGACCGTCGCAATTGGTATTTCTGCATGACCTCCAGCTCAAAAGGAGTGAACGACAGTGGGCTAGGTCGTTCGAAGCTGTGCTTGCCTTGTCAGATGCGATATTGAGCAGCTTCCATGAGTCGGCCAATGACGTGCAACACCTTACCAGTAAGTGTGGGCTGAGCTCTTGAGCAACATCAGTGTTGTCTAATAGACGATTCTTAATAACCTCGCTTAGATGTTCCATAACTATGTCGCTTAACATCTTATGGAATCGCGCGTCCCCTGTCGAGCCTGTTGATTCCCGGACAAAATCACAGAAGTCCGTCCCAGACCAGTTGTCTTCGAGGATGCGTGTCATTTTCTCAATCGCCAGCGACCCAAGCGCAGGGATGGCATAGTAATCCGCAATAGAATTCATGAGTCCATGTTGAATGAGTTGCTTGCGGACGGGATGGGAATCCTCGGAAGCGACATCTCCAGAATCAACATTCTCAGATTCAACATCATCTGCACCGGAATCGGCGTTACCGCTAGCTAAAAATTCACACAGAGTTAGCACAAAGGGGCTATTGTGAACGATCGCAGATAAACACCTACCACTCTCCCTTTCCACTCCGTCCGTGGTGACACCCTGCTCAGCAGCATAGCCTGATGAGAGGACATCGGACGCAGTATAGGAAAACAGATCGTAATCTCCCATATACATAAAGTCGATGAGGCGTTTAACAGTGAGCAAGTCGAAAGATATGGCCATCGCATTGGTTCTCGCTTCCTACTGCCAATTAGCGCTAGATTCAGGATTTGACTTGAAAAACGTGCGCTTACAATGAATTCACCGGTCAATGCAGCCGCAATGACTGGCGAGTGCCGACATACATACGCCTTGTGGGTTTTGAACGACTCATCCCCGCAGATTAAGGTGAGGTCGCTGAATTGTTTGATCGTATGCACGCTGCTAAGGGACAAAAAGTTGCCCTCTGCCATGGTGTTGGACTTTGGGACGATGGAACTGAGAATGTGTTGGCAATAGTGGGCGTAGACATGTGCAATCGAGATGGGCGTGGGAAATGGTGGACGAGATTGAGGTGCAACTGTTTTCACGTTTCTGTTGTTGGAGGAAGTAGGCAGAAGTGGCGTACCTGCCTCTGCTTGGGTACTTACTGTCGTTCTAGTAACAAGACTCGTAGACCCCCCACTTTACCCTTGCCGTACTTGGCTCTCCGTGTGCTTGAAGATTCGTACCTTCCTTTTTAAAGTTCCACCGGAGAGTACCTAGATAGTGCTCATCAGGCCTGTTGCGGGGGCTTCTCCCATCAGAGTGACTCTCTCTCTACATATGACTACCATGGCTCATACTGCTCGAACCAATGATTCTCCAGATACTCAAACTCTCCAGCACCGCAGGGTCAGATGAAAGAACGCAGAATCTCCACCTTCCTAAAATATAGTAGAATTTGAGTACATTGATTTGTTATCTGAGGGGCTCGGGATATGCCAAGTTGCTTTCCTCGTCTTCGGTGAGGGTTTTCCGCAGGCGGTCGCACCATTCCACCCGTGAGAGGATGCAGAACACTGAGACCCATACCAGGCGGCTCTCGAGAGGAGGACGCCGAAGTATCTAAAGCCTTGTTAGCCTTGCCTTCGAAATAGTGATGGTAATATAACGGCTACCTTTAACGCATAGTAGGCAGCAACCCATGCAAGACTGGCTTCTGGGGACGTCCTCTTCTTCAGCTTCATGATACTCTCTATGTATGATAAAGTCGGGTCACTGTCGCCGTCCCTGATATTCGATTGGCTCATCTTGTATTTTTCGCTCTTGTTAACCCAACTATCAAGTGGTCTCTCCATCCGCGATCGTCGGATCTAAAAATTCGACAGGTAGGCGGTATGCTCGATATTCTCTGGCAGGGGACCAGTTTGCCTACCCGACTGCTGCAAATCAACAGAAACAGTCTCCTCATATATCTGGACTATCGCTTTGTTTGCTTCCCAACTAGGTCATATGCTTCGTCCCATAGCGTCTTCTTGGCGTCAAGTGATATCCGAGTCGGGAAATCGTCGTCGGCGGGGGTCTCTGTATCGACTCCCAAACATAAATCAGCCAAAGATAAAGGCTCATGTTGAGACGGAGATGCGATAGAACTCCCGTGCTGGGGTTGAGAAGCAACGGAGTACGGAAGATACTCTGCCCCTGTTGCCAAGCGCAATTGCTGGCGCCTTGCTAGACTCCGCGGCTTGAGTTTCTTGTTCTCTTTGGGCCTGATACGCTCTGAAGACTAGCCGGGCAGAACTTTAGCGAATATCGAAGTCGGAAAGGGATACTAGTAAAAGCTCCTCTTTTTTTGTCTTACTTCTTAATCTCCCGAAATCCCCGACGATAAGCCAGCCAACCCCCTTGCTTTCTGAGCACCAACCTTTCCCGTACACTCCCGCTTCCCCTCCTCGTTCCTAAGCGCAATTTAAAATGTTTTTTACAAGCTTGCTTTCCTTTGTCGCTGGCTCTCTGCGTTGCGGAAAAGGCTACAGGAGGTCCGGTCGCTTACTGAGCGATGCCCAGCCGGAACACGAGGCCGGCGATGTTATTATCGTGGGAGGCGGCGTGATCGGACTCTGCACCGCGTACAATTTGGCCAAGGCAACCCAGACAGCCACAAAGACAAAGACGTGGCGGAAGATTATCGTGCTCGAAGCCCGAGGATCCCCATTTCTCGCGGCGTCGTCTCATAATACTGGATGCTTACATTACGGTTTCCTTGACTCATTTGCTAAGGACCTATTCGAGATAGGGGAATACTCGTTTGAACTATGGGACTCCATTGCATCTAGGGACGCACAATTCGTAGCCGATACAGGTTTCCGGCGCCAGTCATTTTTCCCAATCATTCCCAGTACTACTGGTGTTGACGGACTTCTGCCTAACTGGGTGCAAGTGGAGGACGGTTGGAGTGTCAACTGCGGAGCTAGAGGATCTGTCAATGCTACAGTGTACGTGTTCGTTATCTTATTGCGTATCCAAATTTTAGTTATATT
Source organism: Nemania abortiva (assembly GCA_022578505.1). NCBI lineage: Eukaryota > Fungi > Ascomycota > Sordariomycetes > Xylariales > Xylariaceae > Nemania > Nemania abortiva. The sequence continues at coordinate 39,944 of MU392681.1, forward strand.
GACTCCGGATTGCAGGAACTCGAAAGGAATCGGTGTCTGGCTTGAGCGCGAGTGTGCTAAGCTAGGTGTTGAGATCTGGACGTCGACAAAAATAGTAGCTGCATCTCTATCGCAAGCTGGGACAGTCGAGAGTATCAAATTCACCTCTACAAAGTCGAACGAGACGTACTCCCACCCTTGCCAAAAGTTGATCTTAGCAGCCGGACCCTGGACACCATCGCAATTCGAGCTTCTCTTCCCAGACTCCACATTGGATCTCCAGCCGTCTACCAACGCGGGAGACTGGGCCATTCTTCAGAATCCCAACCCCGTCAATTTAAATACCACCGCAGTTGTGTTCTTCGATGACATAGTCCACGAAAAGCTAGAGTATGCCGGTCGGAGCGATGGCACCATCTGGGTCTACGGCACCCGGAACCATACGGCGGTGCTTCCTCCGCCAGGCCAGGAAGATGAGCCCAGCGAAGAAGTAATCAACAGTCTCATCCGATATTCCGAAAGGTTCATTCATAAAGGCCAAGGCGATGATGACAATGAGAATTTAAGATTACGAGTTCGAGAAAAGGGACGATCGTTCCGCCCTTTCACGGCTTCAGGGCTACCAGTGCTTAGTGCAGTACCCCCGCAGCGTTTGATATCATCCATATCCTTCCAAGGCCAGCAACTTGCTTCCAATGTTTTCATATGCTATGGTCATGGGTCCTATGGTATAACTCTTGGAATGGGTAGCGGCAAGCTTATGGCACAAGTCGTGTGTGGGCAGAAGCCTGACATCGATCTCTCAAAATTTACTCTCACATAAATTACCGGATATAGCGGCATGAAAGATTCCTTAGACTAGGATAAGGACGTAAAGGCACAAGTCTTCAGTGTTTTACCTATTATTAGCGAGAAACAAGTCTTTCATTCTTGCGGCAAAACAGTAGCAAATCCGACCCCTATCCTACCTGGCCATGATAGCTTAGCTGCAGCTTAGATATATATGCTGACTTCAATTATCAATCATCACCAGAAATTTCCATAATATATTAAGCAGTTTCCTTTGTATTTTAGTACGGACCGTCCGGTGGCGATATAGCTACCATACGGTTTGCTTGCTGTATAAGCTCACCTATAATAATAAAAGCCGCATTGTTGTTTTAGTAACGACAAATATTTAAAAATTAGACTAAGATCTAGGTTTGCTTCCGCATGCGAACCGCCTTGATGGCGTCTTTATGTAGGGGGTGGATATCAGACCAATGCAATACCAAACAGCTGGCTTAGATGTTGATGAGTAGTCAGGCATAGAAGGATACCGAGCATAAGCATACGGGAGGCAATCAATCATGGCTAACGGTAAATTACACGCTCTTCGCTTTCTGACAGTGGCAAGATGGGGAGGTCTGCAGAAGAAGGCAAGTATCTGGCAAAATGTCAACATGAGATACACCTGGACTGCACATACCCGTCTATAGGGACGCGGCCAGTGGTGAAGACAAACGGGAAGGTCGGTATTCCCTGGGCTTCTTGGCAACGCTCCCGTATGTCATGTGAAGCACCGAAGGATGAGGATTGCCAAGCGCACGACGGAACAACAAGATCGAGTTGATGAATTCGGGGTTGTTCAACTGGATGATGGGCATGTCGGCGACGTTTGCCGGGACTGGCATGGCCAGGCAGCAGAGTTTGGTTGGGCCGAGGACCACACCACGCGCAAGTGACCGACGTGGTCTTGTTCTGCCACGAGCCGCAACAGCGCCAACAATTCGGAGATGCAAATGGACCGCCGACGCCACGATGACGCAGAGGGCGTCAAAGCCGCTTTCTTCCACAGTCTCCTCGTACTGCAATTTAGCTTGGCGGAAGGCTTTGCACGAGTACCCGTGAATGCGGCTCGGGCTTACATGGTAGGTACACATGTCTCCCCATTTCATCTCCCAACAAAGATCGGATCCAGTAGCAACCAATGTATCACTATCACAGTGTGTCGTTGCGATTCAAACGCGCCTCGCCAAGGTAGCCTTGTCTAACCCGTCGCACAGTCTATGCTCTATGCTGCTTCTTTATCACAATGCCTATCGTAAACACCACTAATCTGCAGTTGCGTATTACAGAAAGACACATTTGACTGCTTCTACGAAAAGGCCGAAGCAGGCGAGCCTAGGATGATAACGGTCGTTCTGCACCCGCATATATGTGGCGTAGTTACTTATCAGCCTCATTTGAATGAATCCCAGAGCGCATATGATAAGACATAACATTGCCATAGCAATTGCATTCCCAAGGACCCTATGTGAGGCGGAGAGGGAACTCGACAACAGTATCACCAGTATCTATCCACCGACCGTTGAACAAGCCCCGCAAATCAGGATCCCGCAGGGCAATGCAGCTGGCCTTGTGGTTTTTCTCCTTCCAACCTGTCGTCTGACATTCCTGGTGGCAGAGGCGGCGAGATCAATATCAAAACTCCAAGAAATTGGGTTTTGATTGACCCTTACCTTGTGACAATACCAGAAGAGGTGGCATTTGGCACACGCCTGCAATGATGCCGCTTTCTTCTCACATCCATGACACGTTCTCAGACCATCGACCTGTGCTGAGAAACGTTGGATCAAGTCATTGATTTCCAGCAGGTTTCGGAATGACACTGGAAAGATCTATGCGTGCGACATCAGCAGGCATGAATTAGCAGCTGTAATTGAGTCTGGGTTGCTTGTTCGGAAAACAAGGGGATATGGTACCTTCATCAGCCGGGAGTTTTCAAGGCGAATGCCCGGGTCTGAAAACTTGAATGCGTGGCGTTGGGCGTCGAGAATTGCGATGGTATGCCCCTTGCAGATATCCGCAGATGCCAGTTCATATCCTCGGCCTTCCGTGTGGAAGAATAGCGACAATTCCTCTCCATCCATGTCTTTGATTGCCATGTGCAGGCGTAAGAACAAACTATGGTCTAGAATCTCTGCCAGGAAGCACCAATGCCGCCCCAGCGGATGAGAGACGTACACGGCATCTTGTTGTGTTTGTATTAGACCCCAACCATTATCGTCGTAGTCTCCTGGAAGTTCTCTGAATCCCGGGAAACACGAGCGGTTCCGTATGTCTGCCGGGTGTCCCTCGCGCTGAGGCACATATCTCTTCCACAACCAGTCTTCGAATGCGTCAGGCTCGAGTTTCGATGGCACGTCATTTACCGCCGTCTTCCATTTGGCCGACCACCCGTGTAATTCAAACCTCGCGGGATCATCGGTGAGATGGCCATGCTCAAGTATATTGTCGCAGTCGCTGCCACCACTCACCCGCCATTCGGATACAGCTCTCTCCGCGAAGACGCGCCCTCGTGCCAAGTCGCCGTTGGTAATGGCAACCCGGGCCGCGTCGAAGAAGGCCCTTGCCAGACCGCAGTCATTTGGCCCCTGCTCATTGTAGAGACGGACCTGCTCGTCGACAAGACGGAGATATTGGAGGGGCGACCGGAGAATCCCCTCATAACCCTCGCGGTGGATGAGGTCATCCAGCTGACAGAGCCTGTCCAGTCTTCTATCACTCTCTCTGCTTTGCTCTAGTGGCAAGGAGCAGAGACGGCACGAGCAAACAAAGTTAAAATTGTCTTGGAGGGCCTTTATCCGGGCGTCGCGACTCTTGTCGACGCCGAGGTAGCAGATGGTGATCTCGTCTCCTTTCTCGATATCTCGCAGAGCGTGGACGGTGTGCTTCTTAATGTTATTGTTCCACTGATGCTGCGCGTTCCTGTCGCAGGCGTGATTGATGCGGCATGCCTCGAGGAAGATTGCGCTGTCGATCTCGCCAACCTCAACTGGTAGGGAATTTGTTTTGAAAATGCCCCAATAAAGCTTCTCAACACTGTTGTCGTGTGGGTAGAGATTGCACATGGAGAGAAATGCCTGACGCAAAGAGGGCTCGAGGGCTTCGACTTGTTGAGCGATGGCCGCTTGTAGACGTCGAAGGTGAGCTTTCTCTCGTGGGACTGTGACAATGGGTTCCTCGCACAGAATCCGCGTTCCTCGCGCGATCTTCTCAGTTGCGACGAGGCCTTTGCCTTTGCCCGGCACATCCTGGATGATGTATGAAGGATTGTCAGGCATCGTGTTTTGTGTGTACCGTTCTCAAGTTCAGAGGCAAAAGGTGTTCTCTGGTACTCCTGACAGAAAGATGAATCAGGAAGATGCTGCAGGATATTCAAATGTTATGGGAAGGCCTCTGGTATGGTGTCCGGTCTGTTTTCGGCGTCAAACGAAACGCTGACGCGCCAGTCTGTTTGATCGGGGAGCTGCATGCACGCTATTGGTATCATTGGTCTAGAAACTTCTTGCGTCTTAGATAGTATCACTGAAGTCAATCTAGGCTAGAGTTGTGTCACCCATGTAAAACGTGCCGGACCGATATTCCCGTACATACCTGGGTAGTTACGTAGTCCACGCAGTCACTCGGCCTGCCATAGCTAAGCCAATTGTAGAAGGATGAGCGCCTAACGGCAAGATCAACGAGATGCAGTCGCCAATGCGCGCCACGCGTACCAGAGGCGTCTTCACGACGACCTGGCAGTTTAAGCAGTACTGTCTAGAATCTGTATAAGAACATTTAGGCATAAAGAGGCCTGAAATTCCCCGACAAAGTAAGCATTAGCTTAGGCAAACAGAGGAGATACGAAATGTCACTAAACCAGTACTGTTGTATAGCATTTGCATTCACTTTCCCAGCCGTATCTTGGTTACGGTTTTCGTTTGCGGGCTCTCTCATATCCCAGTGGTTTACGGGCTTCTCACCATGCAGCTCCCCAGCAGTTTCGTGACGAAGCAGCAAAGTGCCAAGTAGAAATGCAACAACCCTTTCCATAAAGCCCCGGGTGAATATGAAAATCCTTTCTCGTACTCCGAGCTGTATCGCCAGTGTAGTTTTAGGAAACAAGGTCGGGAATATCTTCATAAAGAAACCAGGGGACTCTCCAACTCTCTAAATCACGTGATGCCTCGCCAAGACTCCTGAGAGGCCAAGTCCCATGTGGTAATTGACTTTTGCCTGAAGGACCTAATGATGGGTAGTTAGTTCAGCAGTAGTCTATTATACATGAATGATACATCGAGCTCATAACAATTCAGGTCTGGCCAGGCCAGTGTTTCCTCCTCATGGCTGACCAAAATGACGTCGCGGAGTGGAAGGTAGAGAATGACTATTCTCTCTATCGACCACTCCACGATGCCTCCTCGACGGAGGAGACGAAGAGGAAGCAGCAGATCCGCCTCGTCACCCTCGCCCCCGGCGCCCCAGATGACCCGATACGGTGCCAGCTCAGCAGACACTCTCTGGAGTCCGAGGACGGCCGCTTCGAAGCGTTGTCGTACTGCTGGGGCCCGCTCGACGACACGGTCACCATGACCCTCTGCCACGAGGACCAACCCCCTAGTCAGAGTAGTAGTAGCAGTAGCGGCGACGACGGGCATGCCGAGCGGTGGTCTCCTCATCCTCGAGAGCAGACCTTTAACATCACCAAGAACCTGGACCAGGCCCTCCGGCACCTCCGCGATGCGGCCGCGCCGCGCACGCTGTGGGTCGACGCGCTGTGCATCAACCAGGGCAGCATCCGCGAGCGCAACTACGCCATCGCCTTCATGGCAGATGTCTACGCGCGCGCCGCCGACGTGGTCATCTACCTGGGCGCGGAGCGGTCGGGGTCGGCCAGCTTCGGCGCGTTCTGGGACGTCATGGACATGGTGGACGAGGCGGTCGCTAGGGTGGGCGGGGAGCCGCTGTGGAAGAGGCCCGACATCGATGCCGCCATCGACGAGCTCCGGGTCGTACGGAAGACCGAGGCCGCGGGTGACGACGATGGTGACGATGGTGGTTCGAGTATGTTCAAACTGCACGTGCGGTTGGCTTTCGCCGCCTTCTTCGCGTATCCCTGGTTCCAGCGCGTCTGGGTCGTCCAGGAGGCAATGAATGCGCGGCGGGCCGTGGTGCAGTGTGGGCGCCGCAGCAGGGATTGGCGCGACGTCATTGTCATGTTGCACTGGGCTGCGCGGTCCAGCCGGTCGTACGCGGGGGGTTGGTCGGGGCGCCATCCGCAGGACATGCTGCCCCCTTTCTTATGGACGAAGCTCCACGCGGCGAGACGCGGTGTTGTCGACGCCCCTGCGTATCTGCCTCTGCTCGATCTCGTAGGTGAATCCTAGACATCAGTCGGTTAGTCAGTCGGTCAATAAGCCCACCCTATCAAGGGCTTTGCGGAAGCGGAATCTTCTTCTTCTTCACAGAAATAAGCACGATGAATTACTAAATCCTGCAACTCGCAGATCGCCGGCGGCCGCGCCTTCGACGCGACAGACCCGCGGGACAAGGTCTTCGCGCTCCTAAGTTTCGGCGAGGAGACGCACGACCTGGCGAACCTGCCCCCGCGGCTGAAACCAGACTACAGCAAGACCGCCTCGACGACGTGGGCCGATCTGACGCGGCAATGGATCATCGACCACCGATCGCTAGACATACTCGGCGTCCCGCGGGAGAAGGTCGACAAGAACAACCAAGTCGCCCGCAGTACCATCTTCGTAGGAACAAAAAGCGACGCCGGCGCAGACGTCGCCCACGCCGTCGAGCTCCCTGTCGCGGGACACCCGAGCTGGGCCCTCTGGCACGCCGAACACCCCGACGCCGCACTCCGCGCGCTCTTCCGGCGTGGCGCGGGGGACGACAAGGGGACGACGATGACGACGATGACAACGATGCAGGCGAGCAGTTTCGCCCTCGACGCCGGACCCCTCGCGCACCCGGCCGATCCGGCCGTCCTGTCCCTGCGCGGCACGGCCCTCGACCGCGTCACGGCCGTGCGATGGCCGTTCAGGCGCTGGACGTACGGCGACGACGACATGCGTATCTTCGACTTCTCGCGCTCGCCGCCGAGGACGCTGCGCTCGGGCGTGTCGGTGGTCTGGGCCGGTGCGATCGGGGCCCTGAGTGGGCTGGACGATGCCGCCAGCGACGACGATGAAAACGCACAGGTCAAGATCAGTTTCCGCTCGCCCGTCGAGATCCAGCCGTACCCGAACCACACGGCGCTGATCCAGGCCTTCATCGAGACGCTGACGTGCCGCCCGTTCCGCAAGGTCTGGTTCCTGCCCGGCGAGCCGATGGTGCTCGATGAGGGAGAAGAAGGAGGCGGCGGCGGCGGAGGATCAATGGACCCGGCTCATCGCGCGGAGCTTGAGACGATTGCGCATTTCGCCGCGCACTGGGCCGCGGGCGTCGACGCCGAGATGAAATGGCTACCGGAGCCGTGGGCCGAGAGGCTGAGGCCGCTCGCGGCGCACGGCAGTTCCGCCGAGTTCACGCGCCTGTGCGAGTTCGCCGAGGACCGCTGTTTCTTCCAGACCGAGCGCGGCGCCTTTGGGCTTTGTCCCCGCGGGACCAGGGCCGGGGACGTCGTCGCGTCGCTGGGCGGCGGTAAGACGCCGTTTGTTCTGAGGCCTTGTGATGATGGCGATGGTGAGGGTGAGGGTGAGGGTGATAGTGCCAGAGAAGGGCGGAAAGGTCGGTGTTCCTTGGTTGGGGAGTGTTACCTTCACGGTCTGGATATTCGGCGGACTACGGCTGCCATTGCTCAAGATGAAGATAGGGTCTCTGTTTTCCATATCGTTTGATGTCGGTTCGCTTGACCTCATTGTGTCTAGTTGATCGATATTTTTGTTAAATGCGATCTCCACCACTGCAGCCTCGAGGCTCTATCCAGTACTTTCTCAACTCCGATATGGGCATGTGACAACCTACCTGCTGTGAATAACTCATTACCAGCTGTAACGATCGATCATCAGCTGCGAGCGTTGAATCAATGGAATCTTGTTCCCCCTTAAATTGCGAGCAGCTAAAATTATCCAGCGTATCATGTACACCTCGCGTTTAATCACTTTATTTTACCCAATGTTTCGTTGAGTCTTAGATGATCGCAAATTGCTGGGCTTGCTTGAGCATAAACAACCCTGTCTACAGTGAATCCTAACTTTTCTCATGTGCCCACATGTAAACCATGGTATCTTCTGGGCCGAGACGAAAAGGCACATCAAGGCGGAAACGTCGACGGTGACAGGGTTCTCACCGGCAGTCAATGTCGGTACTGCCTCCTCCCGTTAGTAGTGTAGCGGCGTAGTCACCATTCCTCATAGTCTTCTACCGTGGGAGCAGCCAATAGCTTGAGTGGCACTAGCGAGGAGATTGCAAGCTTACATGAGGGGCGCAGGCCTGATCCCTAGATACCTGGGAGTTCCGTCTGTGTGATCTGACAATGGCGCGATATATAGGGTTTAGAACCGCGAATATGCATGTTTTTCCGATGATGTGAGGGAATATGCGGGACTTGACGTCCTTTCGACATCAGTGCCGCACTTGTGCGGTGCTTGCAACCATACTTATTTTCCAGTACATGACATGAGCAATGCGAGCGAGGTGTGCCGATTCAATTAATAGGAAGTCACCTTGGTGAAGGTCTACCTCAATCAGGCGCTAAGAGTGTGATTACAGGTGAGGTTGCAATAGAAAAAGCAAATTATATAAAGGAATTACTAGATTCAGCCTTAAGTCGATAAGACACAACACACACTTAATACAGACAAATTGACACCCTTTTGACGAGCCTCTGGTGACACCTGGCTAAATCGCCTCAATCTGACAATATCACGGTTAGCAGCTAATTACTCCTAACTACAATCAAATCCCCCTTACACTTTTCAATGTTGGGTGGGACCCTTCCAAACCGCAACTAGCAGCGCATTAAACGAACCGGGAGGGCAGATAGCTTCTTGGAACTCGAAACCCTCGTCTGCGCTCCGAAGTAAATTCCTCCAGTCATCTAGCTCCCTTTCCCTGGCGTTTTGAATTGATGTCATAACCAAATCAAAGCCCCTGAGTCGAATCTCTGCCCCCTTCGGAACCCGGTCTGGTGGCGGCATGATTGCATCGCTAATGATGATCCTGGCACCTGGGTTCAGGGCCGGGATGATATTCCTCAATATCTGGACAGAGTACTTGTCGGACCAGTTATGAAAAATCCAGCGGAAAAAGTAAACATCTGCTCCCGAGACCGGCTGTGGGGTGAAGAAATCGTGAGCCATGAAGCTCACTCGGTCGGCAACGTCCGAGGGGAGCTTCGTTTCCGCGTTCTTGATAACGGACTCGAGATCCTGAACGATGAACGATATGGAAGGATATTTCCGAGCGAGTGCAGCAGAGACGAAGCCTTGAGAACCGCCAACCTTGATGAAGTCAGAGGCGAACTAGGAGCGAGATGCCTTGGAATGAGCTAGTTCGGGCGGGGACTTACATCAACGAATATTCCTCCATTATGCTTCTCCCATGGATAGTAGTCCGTGACGTATTTGAGATCAAATGCCTTTCCTTTTGTGAACCCCTCCATCATATTGGAGAAGCGGCTCGAGCGCTCCGGAAATTCTGATAGAAAGTCATACAAGGATTTACTTGTGTTGTTGGCTAAGGAGAAGCCCTGGCAAGTTGCAAGTCAGCATGACGGATCATTGCACGTGCCCCTTAGACTTCTTGTCGCCATGACTTCCATTCAAGGCTCCTATCGAATTTCACTGTTGGGGAGCTCGAGAGAATTAACTAACCGTCTCGAATGGTTCCTCAGAGGTCGGGAACTTGACCATTGCGTTGCACGTTTGGGCTGCGGCCTGCCAAAGGTCATCTGAGCACGCAGCAACGTAATCGTGAACTGCAGGGTCTTCAGCGAGCAAACGCGATGCAGCACTATGAGTAATAATGCCAGGACGAGGTTCTTCGAAGATCTTCTGGGCTACCGCGTAGCGCACCAACTTGCGAACATTGCTTTCCGTTAGACCAGACGATGCAGCCATTTCTGCGAATGTGGTCTCGCTCCCGACTGGTAAGTTCCGCGCTAGTCCAAAGCGTGTCACTGCTTGTTGGGGAAGCAGGGCGTTGGGCTTTTTGGCAGATTGTTAGACACAGCCGCATGATACCATAATGAGTCTGTCTGGTGTGATGTACCGGAAAAGAACACAAGTAGCCACTGTCTAGTAGGCAAACTGGCGTAATCATCCATTGGGAGAGGAGTCTATAGCGCGAGACTGATCCACCATGAAGGTCCGCTACCTTGCCAGCTATGTACGAGTTTCAAGGAGTCTGAAATAGCACTTACTACAAAGCTGGTTAGGTAATCCCTGGGCCCAAGCATGAGATGGCGCAATTCAGCAGTGTCGTCGATGAGTGATTGGCGCAAAGCCTGCATCTCGGGCGCATCGTTTGGAATCGCGCCATAAAGCGGAGTGTCACAGCCGAAAGATGGGTATGGCAGGTTGTTGGCTGATAAGTATTCACTAATCTTTGATGTATTGGCGGCGATGCGAGCACTCAGCTCAGTAATGCGTGGAACCGACATGGTGAAATAAGAAGTGAGTGTGTGAAACTGATTTGACAGAGGAGCTAGTTTGGTCAAATTATGTGGTTGATTAGAAATAGGGGTCCTGCAACGAAACGGTAGACCTCTTCCTCAGCTTTTCCGTTGAGGCTGACTAATCAGGTACGGTCATTCAATGTTCCGCCTCATGGCAAGTCGCCAGCCAGCCAGCATCGAAATTATATCGTCACCAAAGAAATACGCGATCATTTGGCTCCCGCCACCACGGGAGACCCCCTGGCAGACCGACCGGGATCGATGATCATCGAAGAAAACCCTATTGGGAAAGACATGCCTCATAAGCAAATTATCGGGCCCAGTTCTATCGGTCAAGACTTGGCATGCCAGGCTTGAAGTGCCCAGAAGCGCTCACCTCAGCAGCCAACATACCCCGAATTGCTGTGCAACGATGGCGGATTCTCTCCCATTCGGAAGTGCCGCCTGGACAAGTGGGGAGGAATATGGAGGTGAATACGCTGAGCGCATCAATCTATTCATCAACAAAATCAACAAAAAGGCCCTGCTCTCTTACGCCTCGTTGCTTCGGGGGAATCAGCCATGTATTGTGTGACTTCGTCTGTGTCTCCCGAGTTTTCTGTGGGAAGTTCCAATCTCGTGCGCAAGATCCGGTTCGACGACGATGTTGAGTGGATTGTGAGGCTACGGATGCCTCGGCCCTCCAATGCCGGATCAGGGCAGCTGGATAGCCACTCCTACTGCCCGGGAGAGGATGCTCTTGGATATGCAGTCCGAGCTTGCCACGATGGAGTTTGTGCGGTAAGTTCGCTACGGAGCATTCTCTCCTGGTACTAAGCCTTTTCACAACCAAAACACGGAAATCCCAATCCCAAGAGTCTACGCCTATGATCTGAATGACCAAAACACTGTTGGATGCCCTTTTTCCATTATCGAATACGTCGACGGCAACACCGCAGAGGAGGTGTCTCGAACCTATCCTGGCGAGCATGAAGGCATACCAGCACAGTTCGAGGAGAAATTTTGGCGCCAGGTCGCAAAGATCATGGTCCAACTTGCCTCGATCCGGCTACCAAAATCGGCTCCATCATCCGAGACGGCTCGGACTCGTTCGTTGTGGGACAGCTGGTTGAAACAGGCTCGGGGCCGTACAATTCCGCTGCCGAGTTCTACGCGGACTACCCCCTGGCACTGAGTAAAAGCCTCGGAGAGCAGCCGGCCAGCGGGCAAGACGAGCTAGTACAAGCATTCCACTCCCTCGCCACCTCCTTTCCGTCTCCTGTAGCGCTAGTGGGAGATGGCTCCGCCGAGGGTTTTGGGCTAGCTAACTACGATCTCAATCCAAATAACTTCCTTGTCGATCGGGAGTTCAACGTACTCGCCGTCATTGACTGGGACTCCGTCGTCTCGGGGCCCGATGCAGCCCTCTACCGCTTCCCGTTTCTGATGGGCGTCAGCTGCGCCGTCCCTGGGGTTGTTGACACCCACCCCGCGGTGATGAAACGGGAGCAACTCGGCCGGCGATTTGCCAAGGTTGTCGAAGAAGTAGGACAGGATAAAGCGGGAAACGACTGTGAAGGTGCCAACAAATGGCCCACGCACCTTCTTGCGAAATCAGGTTTTTTCTCCAAGGAGGCGGTGGCGTTCCGCTCGCTGATCTACGTCAAAATGAGGCAGGATTGTGTCAACAACACGTGGCTGCAAGGTCTGAAATGGTTGAGCGAGCACAATGAGGTGCAGGTGGCGCAGTTTTATCATAGAGGTTGAGAGTTGTCTATCCTTTCGCGAAAGGAGGAACACAATGGCAGTCGATTCAGTGTAAGCTATTGGAAATCAGAAAGCCACCTATTTTCCCGAAAAGAATCTCCACAGCTGCACCTCTCAAGTCATGACATAATCCTCCTATAGCACCCCTACATCACATGGCTCGTCATCATCGCTCGCGAGTTGGTTTAATTCATCAGTTTCGTCAACGCAAACTGGCACAGTCTTGGAGCAAAGAGACTTTTTGTATATAGTAGTAGTACGTAGGAAGGTGTTTTGAGGACCCCTGCGCAACAACGTATACTATTACCTACCCCCACGTATAGGCCTTGTGACAGAAACTGCGAAGAATCCAGCTTAAATAGCTCCCCTCTTCGCTAACATCCTTCTTGCAGTCAGGGCACTGGACGTACTAGGTTCCTCGAGACTTTACGTCCCGGGAGAGCCGAAGAAAAGAAGAGCTCTCGCGGAGAGTCGTGCTTGGAAAGAGCAAGGTCCATTTTAAGCTTGGTGGGGGATAGTTAGGCAGCAGAGAGCTCGAGGCGTGGATTGAGTTGTCTTAGAGGTTGAACCAAACCCGCCGGACAAGAGTGAAATTCAGAGACAATTAATGCTCCGGTTGGGTGAGATGCCTTCGGTCGTCCAGCAGGCAGTAACGCGTTCCCTGAAGGCACCTGCAATACTCCTTTATCACGGGTGAGTTACTCTAAGCGCCCTGTGAAAGGGCTTTGCAGGTCTAAGAATGGGCCTTATATCTGCAGCTCCTGATTTAAAACGCGCGCTTTTAACGCTAGTTTTTAAAAAGTTAAACAGTATAAATATAAAATACAAAACTAAGGCTACACTAAAACTTACGCAAGATATAAAATAAGCACCCTAGTATAACTAAAGGTTTTTTAAAGGTTTTATATATTAAAAATAAATTAAATATATAATTAATTTATTTTAACCTGCTTATTTTTTTTTTTTTTTTATAATTTTATTTTTATATTATAATGTTTAATTTTTTTAAATATTTTATATCTTAATATTAAAAATCCTTGAGCCATATATATATTTTAGCAAACTAGGCGCAGCTTATATTAAGCGCCGCAACTTAAAATCTTGGCCACATACAACATTGATAGCGGCACCTCATACATATCTGGCCGCACTAGAGCTCATTGTTCACAGATACTGTCTAGCTACAACTTTCTCGAGGGTTTCAACACTGACCCCCGGCGTAATTTCATCCTCAATGCTGACAACGACAACTTTGTTAGCTGGTGGCTGGTCTATTACCATTGGAAGACCTGGATCAAGTTACGAGCCCGAGTGCGGGATCAAGACCGAGACCACCCTGGAAAACAGCCACAAGTTCCTCTACCAGTGTTCCAGATGGTCCCGCGGTAGTTGGCGCAGCATCTATACTAGCCTTGTCCGCAAGCAATACGTTCGAACGTAAGTACTTATTCCTGCTACGTGTACTTGCGTGGGGTGATTTACCACTGACCCGTCTTGTGTCTCAATAGTTAACAACCATGGTGCACCTATGCCTGCACATCGCCACTTTTACCTCCCGCATTTGTTATTGACTCTCTCTTGTTAGCTTCCCTCTGGTGAGAAACGGACGGGATGGACGCGGATGTCCACCGACGCCTATTCTGGTCGCAGTTCATCTTCATGTTTACTTACACCAAAGTAATACCTCAACATCACTCCGCAATAACAAGACAACAAAAATAGATAAAAAAGAATCAGCCAACGCTCAGGGGTAGAGTACTGACCTAGGTAGATTTGTACATAATATATTATATATATGGCGTGATCTGGGCGTTCGTAGTGAATGTAGAGGTGGTCGATCTGGTACGCGGCTATGCCCGTAATAATTGCTATCTCGACGGACACGGAAGACAGACAGGTCTCACAACAGGGACCAGGAACGATGACGCTACATGTGTATGTTAGCGCTCTCAGACTTGCACGGTATCCGTTTGCTACGAGATCCGGGGCTATCTGTTGGAAATATAGCCTTTCCTGGGTTCCAACGCCTTTCTAAGTAATCATGGTCCATGGTCTCTCCTCTTCGGTCCTTTGAACCTGGGACTTCCATGGCCTATTTATGCCCGCTCACCACTACAATGCAAAGCGGCTCATCTAGGCCCATGGACAGACTCTGCCTACCGCAGCGGGAATTCGCAAAATGTGCAATAAGCCTTTTATTTGGCCCGATAAGTCAAAATAAAGTGCTCTAATTGGTCAAAATATAGCGGATTCCCGGACGGCAGTTCTCTCTAGCCGCGACTGATTTCCCCCAGGCCGCCAGGTTGGCGGCGGACAGCGTCAAGACCAGAAGCTTCCATTCGACCTTGTAGCGATTAGACTCAGCACCATGCCCTCCGAGCGAACTTTCGAGTATACCGATAGCTAGACAGCGGCTTGCTCGTCGATGTTTATGAGGATGAACGGCCCTTCCGAGATGCTGGCGGCGCAGTCCCCCGGTCGTGGTTGAGACGCTCGATGAAACCACCTTCGCCGAAGCGTCTAAGCCTAGCACTATCCCCCGGGCCACTAGGATGCAAAATGCGGTTCCCCGGGCGCCGGGGGTACGAGTAACCCTCGTATATCGATAGCGGCGTTGCTGTTGGGTGAGCTTGGGTGAAACTAGGACGTCTGGCCGGTAGGAGGGAAGTGATTGCGGATGGCCCGCAAGATGTGACGCCTCACCCACGCAGGGCGTGGATGATCCTGCGCTAGTCGGGTCACTGTCCCCGCCTACCGGTTGAGGCGTGATCAGGCTCGTACTCCCGGTCGAACTGCCCGCCGCTGCTGCAGAGACGCCACGAAAGCGCGGTAAGCTCGGTTTTTCGCCAAGCCACAGGCACAGCGCCGGCTGACCTCAACAGCATGAACCTGCCTAGCACCTCCATGGTTCTGGGAACATGCCAGGGAGGTGAGGTGTCGTGATCTCACTTGAATCTGCGAACGGGGCCCGAACCGGACTGCGAGCCGGTCCCGCGCCTCTCGGAGCGGGCAGTCGGCTCGTCTCTGGTTGTTTTGGTTGCACCGGTAGTCCTTTCTCCTGTGGCAGCTTGGTCGCTGCCAGTGGCTGAACTCCCTTAGTCCGCGCTGGTATCGTTAGTGGTTCTTTCTCCTGCGGCCGCCTGTTTAACGCCTGTGGCTGGATTCCTTTAGCCTGTGCTTGCATCCCCCGCGTCGCCTGCAGTAGCCGCGCCTGCGGCCTGGCCTGTAGGGCGGCCTGTTTTCTGATGCCGTCCTTTTGAGCGCGTATAGGCTGATGCACCAGTGGCCTCTGCGGGGGACGGTTCGGGAGGATGCCTGGTGTTGGCGCGGGCTGGAACGGCTGTTGGTGGCGGCGCCGAGGGTACTCGATGACGGGCGGAGGCGCCGGCGGAGGTGCGGCTTGCGCGTTGAGGGGTATGGCTGCCGGCTGCGGCACGTCCGGTTCGATGGGTGGGATTTGGCGCCTCGGGGTGGTCAAACCTTTGCCGTCAAAGAAGGTGGCGAGCATCTGTGCCGCCGATGCACGAAGCATCGGGTTCGTCCTTGCCATAGGCTGGAGCTGTGGGTAGCCAGCGGCCGCGGCCTTTTGGACGGCCTGTATAATGTGGCTAGGACTGGCTACAGTCTTCGGCGGGAAGTCGTAGTCTGGGACGATCTCTGCCATTGTCACAAAAAGGGACCATATGTCCATCTTTGGGGTCTGGGGTTGCTCATTGTAGAGTTCCGGAGCTAGATATAATTCTGTGCCGCAAAAGGTCTTTGCGTTTCGAAAGTGGTTGGCGAGGCCGAAATCCGCAAGTTGGAAGAGGTACTCGTCTTGGCCCAAGATCTGGTAGAGGATGTTCAGAGGCTTGACATCCCTATGGCAGTAGCTGCGGAAGGCGAGGTAGTCCAGGGCTCTCAGCATTTGATCCAGGACTTGTTTGCAGAGCATGTTGGACGCCTTTCGCCCTTGGATAAGCGAGTGCAAGCTCCCCTGGCGTAAGGGCATAAAGATGAGCGGCCTGTCGGTGTCGAAGTCTTTTGTCCCCAAGCATTCAATGATATGGGCCTAGCCTATATTAGAATCACAGAGGCGGAGAGGACTTCCAAAAAAAAGTGAAGACCTACGTGTAAGACCGTCTCCATGATCTTGACTTCCCTGTGCAGAGCAGTCCGTGCTGCCTCCACATCCACGGTTGCCTGCTGTCTAAGATTGACCTCCTTGACTGCAAAAGGGTTGCCAGATGCCTGATCGACTGTCCTGTACACCTTGCCGAACCCGCCCTCCCCGATGAGAACCCGGCAACCCTCGAGCTCTGTGAACAGGGGCGCTTTCGCAGATTGAAGCCGCGTCATATACCATGAATTGGCCGTGGAGCTTTCGGGGATCGACAGGTCGCGCGACCTGACATCCTTTAACCGTTGCATCGCGTCTTCATAGCCCCTAGTTGCCAGGTCTTTGAGAGACTGGACCCGGTCCGACCCCTCAGTAGGTCGCCAGACCAACTTGAACACATAAGACGCAATCGTGATGCGGTATCCTCGTCCGTAGAGGATGGCACAGTCTCCGGAGACCGCTTGTCCAATTGCCTGATCAGATAGGGCAATACTGACAGACGAGGCCCGCTTCGTCCGAACGGACAGCATCACAACCAATGTTTCGGGGTGTGTTTCGAACGCCACGTGAACAGCTGAGTAGCTCTCACGGAGGATCAGGTCGGTGTTGCGCCCGAGCCTGGTGATCACATGGCCGTGAGAGAACGGAGGAACATGGAAGCCGATCTCGAGCCCCGGCTTGCCACTGGCACTAAGCGAGACAAACCGTTGGTTATCGGGATGTGAAAGGGCCCCTTCAGCAGCCTGGTTGCCTGGGACTGGGACGAGATGGAAGAGGGTTCTGTCGTTGGCCGTTCGAGTCATAATGAGAACAAGAGGAGGAGAAGGCGAGTAGCAGTGGAATTTAACGTGTTGAGCTAACGGCAAGGGAAGTGTTGACTTTTGAAGCCGCAGATGCTCGGTCTAATTTCACAGATTTCCCAGCTGCGATCGTCAGTTTTCGAGCAGGCTGCCTGAAATGGGGGGCACATGCCAACACATATAGGCAATGGGACGGTAGTACAATCGGTTAGATAATAGCTACCCGAAGAAAAATGACCAATAATTGACCGGTCACGCCAATCTTTGGCGCCGTGGTACAGCATATATCTAACACAATCATCCTATTCGCGAAAATACCCGCCCGTGTTCGGCCAAACGCATGTTCCCTGCTGGAACAAGGGTGAGTGGAGACAAAGGAGGCTGGAAATACGCTGCTAAATTTAGAAATTGGAGGCCGAGCAGCCGCTCTTGGCAGAGATTCTTCCCACCTGGAATCGCTGCAAATCGTCAGCATCTACATCAAACTAGAACCATCATCGCATTCCTCCACGCCTTGCACGCGACTGCGCAGCGACGACCATGCCGCCATTTTTTGGTTTGTCGCAGCTCCAGACTGCAATGACGGCGCGCGCGCTGCCAACTCTCGAGCAGCTGGCCGCCAATCCGAACCATCTCAACAGTTCCTTGAACAACAGGTTCGAGCGCGACGACCCGCCACCCTACGTGTCCTCGAGCGAGTCCGAAGGGGAAGAAGCATTGCACCACCCAGTCCTAGCTCGGTCTCGAGAAGCCGTCCTAGAAGCATTCGAGGACCTTCTCAGCAAGCCTTTGAATGACAACGAAACGCAAAGTCTCGTGGAAACGCTAGATAGCGTCGGTGTCTACAGTCCTGGCGACCGCTATCGCCTCGAGGCGGAACGGGAACACGACAGGTTGAGCACCTTCTGGGGGAGCAGTTTCTGGAAGGCTGGGAGCGCCAACTTACACGTCCAAGATCTCTTGAAAGGGCCAAGAGGCTACCAGAGACGCGACGTCATTGTCCGGCGCAACATCAGGAAGCGATGGCAGCGCCTCGGCATCTGGAACCCCGAGTGGGGGATCCCCGGCCGCGTCAATAGGCAGCCTAACGACAATATCAGGGATTGGAAGTGGAAGTGGCAGTCTCCCACCGATCCGCCTCCCTCAGACCCGCGGCACCCAATCAGCCGGGCGGTGCAGCTACGCAAAAATCTCGCCTACGGCGAGCACGCTCCGCCTCCTCCGCGCTCACACCTTCGAGATGATTCTTCCGCCTCCGAGGCCGAATCATTCATCATATCCAGACCGTGGTTCATCTTCGAGATCGAAAAATTCGAATTTGTGGAGAGAGATCATCGCATCCCGGTGGAACAGAGGGGGTTCTTGAACCCTAACGAGGATGGTCAAGTAACCAAGTGGTGGAAAGAAAGAGGCGACTGGTTCCCCACGTGGAAATGGCGTCACGAGAGCCCATCACCGGAGCCCGAAGACCTGACCCCCCTGAACACGGATGCCATGGACTTCACGCCCTCCGAGGTGGACGCCCTCGAGGCTATTCCCCCCACTTCGCCACCAAGGCCGGAACCCGTTGGACCGGAGTGGGTAAAGGGGGGGCTTTTTGACGGACCGTGGCACGTTGGTTTTAGGCCTGCTGATGCTTCCGAGGACGGGCTCTCGGGCGCCGCAGATGAACTTGAAGACCAAGCTGTGCAGGAGGTGGAGGAGCGGCCCCTCAACCCGCCGCAGCAGCGCCGTGGACGCCCACGCCAACAGTCTCAGCCGGCAGATGTTGCAGCTGCACCACCACCACCACAACAACAACAACGGCGCAGTGCGAAGATCGCGGCAAGGAATGCCAACCCTCCGCCACCACTACGGCGCAGTGCGAGGATAGCGGCAAGGAATGCCAATCCTACGCCACCACCTCCACCAAAAGCCGCCGGGGGAACGCGGACTCGCATGCCGAGAGGCCCTCCAGCCGCACCATCGCCGCGCAATGCACCTTCGGCTGCCGACGCGCCTAAGAAAAGGGGTCGCCCACGGAAGACGCAAGACGGCGGTATTACGAAACCGGCAGCTCCCGCAAGCAAGAGAGCGAGGAGACCCAGCGGTAGGGCAGCTGCAGTTGCCGCAGCAGCAGCTCGAGTATAAGGCCGAGATTACACAGCTAGTTAATACTACTTGTTTATCACTTTATGTATAGGCATTCTTTGGCCAAACTGTATTAAATACTGTTGAACCAACTCTAATAATAGTGCAGATGTTGCTGCGTGCAAGTCGACACCCATCGCCTGACGCTATTGAAGTCGATACGAGTCGCTGATATGGGAGTATAGAAACAGTTCGTAGTGCGCGACAGAGGCATGCCTGGCTCGCGAACAACGCCGATCACGGTACCCTTTGATAGACCCCGGGAAATAATTACGAGATTCAGCCCACCCTCGGGACTAGCATAGGATGATGTGAACCACCAAATTCCAATCAGCCGGTCAGGAAGAATCGACCGAAACTTGTGCTCCGTTTGTTGAATTCTCAAGACCGCGAGGATGACAAGCTTGCAGAGTACACACTGGCGGTTACCGATCTACGTCACAGTGCCTAGCTGGTAGACGCAAGTCCAATTGGCGTCGCATCCCGCGCCGAACGGTGGGTGCGACGCATCGAAAGGTAGTGCCGCGCAGATGCGACATAGTCGGCTGCCAACAACAGACATGGTATCAAATATGTAACACTCCGCGCTTATGGGATAAGAAGAGGGTGTACTATATTAGTGCGTATCAGGCTGCAATGTGATGTGTGAACCATGTGAGCTGACGAGTTATAGTACAGGGTGTAATTTCATAAGCAAAATTTAGAACTCCTGAATTCAATCAATAAGTGAAACCTCGCACATAGCCGGAAGCTTTCTAAGTAAAGAACAAAACACAAAAATCTTAACATTTAACTTAAGGCAAATGAGAGCCTTGATGGAATCCACTGCGAAGTTACTTAAGTATCTATCTCGGGGGCATTCTACTGATAGCCTGTAGGTTCTCATGACTTACATTCGGGTTTTCCCTCTGAGTGAGTCCACTGAATTTGCCCGCTGCTTCTCAAACAATCCCATCTTTTCATTGGCTATAACGTAGTTTCATTTATGGAATGATCTTAATGAGTCTCGAATGAAATCAACCTTTTTGATGAAATATTCATCTCACCTCCCTCCTATCGTCATGGATATGAATGAGTTATCGAGTCATCAGGAAACTACCGTGGATGTGAAAATTTCAGTGGGATGTGCTTAATCCCCATCGTCTAACCTAGTGGATGTGGCTGGGGCATGGTTTTTCGGCTAGACCCAATTAGAGAGGCCAACGTTTCCACCAATATCAAAGTGTCCATCAGGGTAGCCTCCAGTATTTTAGCTCGCTTAGCGGCCGTCGATTTCTGGACACCAGAAGGTGGGATAAAACCCGGGAGAAATTTTAACGGCTGGGTGCCGACTTGTGTTGACGCCTAAAGCATCTCCATAGGCATTGCAACCATCACCATCATCGCCAAAAGACAAAGACCATGTCTGATCCCGTTGGTGTTCCGGCGCCTGCGCCCGCCCCGGTGCGATCGTCCGCCTCGACATCTTCCAATTGGCACGACGCCTCCAGCTGGAGGAGAACCGAGGCACCTGCATCTTCGCCAAGGCCTTCCAGGTTTACCCCAAACCGGCCATCTGGCGTCTCCTGGCGCGATAGGGAGGAGAAGAAGAGCACCGAAGATGGGCAAGCCAATGGCGATAATGCAACCCGTCGCCTCGAACCTTCAGACTTCGTTGCTAGGAGCCGACCGTACGATCGGGTGAGGACAAACAGGACTCCCCAGAAAGATGACGACGGCGCGGCAAAAGCTATTGCGGAGGGCAGACGGATCTATATCGGTAACCTTCGCTACCAAGCCAAGCCAGAGGACATCGAGGACCTCCTCAAGGCTAACGACCTCGGCCACTTCACCAATATTCACATCTCAATCGACCCCTTCACTGGCCGGAATCCCAGTTATTGCTTTGTCGAGTTTCCTGATGCGGACTCTGCGAAGAAGGCAATGGAGATCTTGGAGGGCAAAGAATTACTCGGTCGCGAGGGTAAGCAACTCGTCCTTTGAGTCACTAGTAGGGCGGGTTTCTAGTCTAAGGTTTATGTACCGGGCGTGACCGACATCTCTAGCTTTCTCTTAAAACAGTTGGACGCTAATTCGCTATGTTATAGTCAAATGCAGACCGTGCCAGCCTAAAGGGAGCGGTTCAGGAGGCAAGCCTAGCGAGGCGCCGACCCGCTGGGGTCATTGGTCAGGCGAAAAGGAGGGCGAGGATCAGTCCAAGCCAAAGTCTTTTGATAGATACCGTCAAGACTTCACCGGCAAGAGACTCTATGTCGGCGGTCTACCGAGGATGCACGATCAAGCGACCAATTTTGCTGAAATGACCGACCTCTTCAAGGGTTTTAAGCTGTAAGCCTATCTACCCGCCTTATTCTCACTTAGAGCATAGCCACTGACATTCGAGTAGTGAGGCGATTAGCAGTTAGTCCTCTGGAGTCTTTTATTCCCCTTTTTAGCATGTCTGAGAGCCATAAATTGCCTCAACGGGCAATTTTTGCTCTTGCTGCTCTTGCAAGCTCCCGAAACCCCGAGTAATTTTTACCATAAGTGGACATTATTGACTCCAGTGTTATAACAGAGCGCGTTTCGGCCCATGAGAGCACCCGTGAGCTCCCTGGCAATCACGACTACTGCTTTGTAGACTTCTCAACAGCCGAGGAGGCTAAGCAGGCCATGGAAGCAATGAGTGGCGTATCCTTCAAGGGAGAGCTTCTCAAGGTGTCTCCGGCAAAAGGTCGTTCCAATAAGTGGCGCGAGAGGGAGGAGCTTGACGGCAAGCGAGGGTTTGACCGGCTCGAAGCTCCCAGGGCCGCCGAGGCATGATAGGGCAAGATCCTCGTGTCCCCATATCATTCTCAGCTGAAGATTACTATTATTAGATAGCGTCGAATTGGTGTCGGAGGTCATTTGGCCTCTACATGATCCATAGCACCATCTAGGAGTACTAGATGACCTTGGAAACAGATTATTCAGCGCAGCACCTACGCTCCAGCATCATGTTAATAATCCGGTTAAGTGCCAAGGCGTAAAGAATTAGACTCTTGCCCGTTAATAGAAGCCGGCTCCGACTACTATGATTCGTCGAGCAGTCGCCGTAATTCTCACTCTTGCAGCAGATTTAGCATCAAGCTATCTACAAAATCATCACATTCACGCAGACACCCCTCATCATAAGTTCAAATCATAATGTTACATTAGCATGTGAATCAAGCATGTGCGCGACTTACTTCACGACGAGGCGGCTTACGCTGCAAGGAGATATAAACAGGAGGTGCCTGTTTATATCTGCCGCTTTCCTACCATTGGCCCTCTAATGCGCCACACCTTGAACTTACCCCTGAGGCGCTTTAAACGCGTACTATCGACCTGCGATCTAAGCTGTTTCTTCGACTTAGTGCGCGCTCTTCCTACGGTATCTTGACGGACTCGCCGCCCGTCCGATGAAATTCGCCGCCAGCACTCCCTACAAAGACCGCTCGACCTCACCCTCGGCACGTTTAGGTCGCGCCAAACTCGTCGGTTACCCCTGAATAAATGCCCGCATTCATAGACACGCAGAGGATTTCCCTTTTCCCGCTCGCTAGCGATGGATTGCTTCGCAGCTTTCAGTGATGCATACTGCTCCGAGGTTAAATGATCGCAGAATATTCTATGCTGCAACTCGCATACCTCGCACTCCTCGGCTGCATTTGAGCCTGTCATTGCGCGCAGATCGGTGAGGAGCCATTGAGATTTATAATGTTGGTTATCCATTTTCTCTAATCAAAACTCGTTCTTGGGGAAATTTTTGAGATGAAATGTCATCTTTTCGGCCTCAAGCATCGCACCTGAGATATATAGCCGATTCTGTTGGAAATAGGGGCTTAGAGAAGCTGAGGACAATGCGCTTGTTGCAACAACAACATTCTTATTTTCTTTGTCGTATCCTCGGCTTCTTTGTTTCGCTTGTTTGGCTCTTGAGCGAACCCTTTAGCTCGAGGCTCTTACTGTTCAAGCAGTATCTGCCCCCCTCCCACGAAGCTCGGTTCCATAGAAGATTTTCGTCTGCTATTCCGTTAATTTTAATCCCCTTGCCGTTTAGCGACTTCCTGCACCGGATATAGTAGGCGGTGCGCAACCTAGTCGATATGGTCGGAGACCTTCCGCTTTAGGAATGAAACTGTCAAGACTCCAATCCAGCGATTACTAATGTCAAGTATCTACGATATAGCTGATGTCACTACTGAATTGTAAATAAACCCCTCTCTTATTTCCATGAATCTATAAAGATCGCGCTGCTTAGGGTCCACCAATTCCATTCCCAAGATGACGAGGTGTAGAACTGGACAATCGCCCATGCTAAGGCAAACGGCGCCCTCACCGCCAGATGCGCTACCCAGCCGCATCTACTCCACAGCATTCGGGATAGCGGTCCATCCCAAACGCGACGTGGAAGACAGCAACTCAGCGCACGAAGCGATTGAGGAAGCCTCATCGTCCAAGAAAACCGTGTACACGATCGTCAATGCGGGGCTTCTCATCCCCGGCGACGGGGAGCCAACAGAAAAGGCCGCGCTGGTGATCGAGAACAAGCTCATCGCCTGGGTCGGGTCGCAGAGCAAGCTGCCCTCCAAGTACACGGACGCTCCGCACCGGACCTTCTCGGTCCCCTTCGTGATGCCCGGTCTCTGGGACGTGCACGCCCATTTCGGGGGTGAGCCGCCCGAGACCGACGACGGCGACCACAACGCCATGTTCCTGCAGCACCCGGCGACCGCCGGCGCGCGCCTCACCAAGGGGTGCTGGGAGGCCATCCAGCGGGGGTACACGTCGCTGCGCGACGTGGCCGGGTTCGGGTGCGAGATCGCGCGGGCCATTGACGACGGCAGCATCGTCGGGCCGAACGTGTATTCCGTGGGCGCGTGTCTGAGCCAGACGGGCGGCCACGGCGACATCTTCACCATCCCGGCCGGCGACGTGCACCTGAGCTTCGGCGTCGCGGGCGCGGCGCAGCCGGGGCACTGGGGCTCGACGCAGAGCCTGCTCGTCGACGGCGTCGACGAGTGCCGGCGCGCCGTGCGGCTGCAGATCCGCCGCGGGGCCAAGTGCATCAAGATCTTCGCGAGCGGCGGCGTGCTCTCGCTCGACGACGACCCGCTGAACGCGCAGTTCAGCCCCGAGGAGCTAGATGTCATCGTGCAGGAGGCGGCGCGGCAGCAGCGCATTGTTGCCGCGCACGTCCACGGGAAGCCGGGGATTCTCGCCGCTGTCAAGGCCGGCGTGGGGAGCGTGGAGCACGTTTCGTTTGCCGACGAGGAGTGCATCGATCTCATCAAGGAGAGGGGCACCCTGTACGTCGCCACGCGCACGATCGTCGACATGCTGCTGCAGAGCGGCGGGAAGGGGTTGTCTAAGTACCAGTGGGAGAAGGCACAGCTGTGCGGCAGTAATCATCTCAACGCGTACAAGATGGCTATCAAGGCTGGCGTCCGCGTTGCGCTCGGAACCGATACCGCGCCTGGATTCAACATGGCTATGGAGCTGGATTATGCCGTAAAGGCGGGTCTGAGTCCTCTTGAGGCCATCAAGGCGGCCACGGCCAATGGGCCCCTGAGCGTCGGGGCGATGGCGCCCAAGACGGGGCAGTTGAAAGAGGGCTACGAGGCGGATATCCTCGGATTGCTGTACAATCCCGTCGAGGACGTCAAGACACTCCAGGACAAGCGGAACATTGGGTGGGTTTGGAAGGGCGGCCGACTATTCAAAGGTCCTGGAGTCGGACCATGGGGTGAAGATCCTCTGTGATGTTATCTAGGGTATTAGGGTATAAACGAGAGAGGGGAAAAGTGATACATATAAAAGGAGACAGAGACAACTCCTCGTACAAAACGCCCGCATAAATTCAAACCTCAATTACAAGCCTATCCTCTCCCCGAGCCGCCCTATACTTGTTCGATGCCTCGATTAGTCTATCACACCCTCTCAACAAGAACCCCCACTTCTTAGCAAAGCCCTGTGTAACCTCCCACCCCGTCACAGTCCATGGCTCACCCCATATCAGCATGCCATTGAGCTCGATATCGTTATAGCCCTCGTAGAGCCCACCCATGATGTCAACACAGAAATCGTCCTCTTTGATAAAGTCCCCATATGATATTATGTTATCCCTAAGCTTTGGACAGGGGCAGACGTCAATCCACATGTCGTGTGGTGTGTTTTGCTGAAGCCATGTATCCTGCAAATCGGGCGGTAGCACCTCCGGGGGAGGAGGGAAATCCTTTGAGTAGAGTACCGTGCCGCACTCCATCGGTAGTCGATCTATGAGCCCTAACATGGCCATGTTGTTGAGCATGCCGCGAAATGCATTCAGCTGTATCAGCACAAGGAGTTTGTGGTCTGGTGACAACGGGAAGAAGATGGGCGGTATAGTTCCGTCATTGCTTTTACCAAGATAAGGAAATACGGGCGGGAAAAGCCGTTTTCGATTTTCGGTGTTAGGCTCTTCGTCGAGGAGCGAAGGCTTTGCCGGAGCACGACGCAAGCCTCCAGTAAATTGGGATGCACTGGCCCGAGCCTTTAGTTCCTCCCAATAGGAGAATGGCTTCAGTCTTTCCAATGACACAACCGGCGAGCTTCGGGTTATAGCAAGTTGCTCTGATAGGCTACCTCGCTCGTTTATTATGGCTGTCTATCATCGAATTAAATATTAGTGAACCTAAGCTTATGCAGCTAACTTGATAGGATAATAGAGAGAATCCCTGACATTTAATGTATCTCTAGAAGGTGACCCTGTCCTTGCGGCCTCTGGTCGAATTTCGGCCTGATCTGTAGCAGCAGGTTTCTTAGGATTTACTGCAGTTTTCTCGGCTTGTCGACGACCTATAGCTCTGTTAGACCAGTAGAAACAGCGGGGATGTCAAAGCTGCTGCAGAGCAACTGCCCTAAATCTGACACAGTGCTACACATTCTGCATGAAGCACGTGTATCGACGCGTGCGGTGGGCAGGGGGTTGCTAGTAAGGGGTGAAACTTACGCCACGCACGCTGGTGTAATCGGTTCTGTCGCCGTCTTCTTTCGGCCGGATCAGTTAAGCCGGTCCAATCGTCGCCGTAACTGCGTGCCTTCCCTGCAGTCAGTATCTACTCGGTGCTGGGGAATGCTACAGATAGATAAAGCCGGCTCACCTCCCGTAAGGCTTTTACAGCAGTTAGTTCAACACTCATGATATCGGCGGTTTATTTTGAGCGCTTGGAGTGAAAAGAGGGGTGTAGTGGGAAAAGAATCGAGTAAGCAGAGATGTAAAATGTATACTGCTTATTCTACGACGACTTTAAAAAACTCGTGAAAGTCCCCGGGAAATAGTACTACTCGTCATATAAGTCGCGCCCATACGGGGTTGACGGCTTAGAGTCTATCCGATTCATACTGACGGACAGTATGACGGAGGAGGCCCTTGTCCACTAATACCACGGCGAGACATACCGTATAGTTTCGATAATTCCGGCGCTTGGCGGGCCCATATTTCCTGGAGCTAAACCTATTTAGAGCGCTGAAATAGGGTAGTGTAAGCTATATGATTGGCTTAGAATGCCGTTATATAGTTATAGGGTTTGGGGATTTAACGGAACGCTTAGTATCATTGATAAAGAAATAAATATCTTTATATTAGCTTGTAAACTCGTCACATGACGAAGTGCCCACCTATTTGAGCACTCTAAATAGGTTTAGCCCCAGGAAATATGGGCCCGCCAAGCGCCGGAATTATCGAAACTATACGGTAGAGCTGGAGTGCGCTAAGCCAAGGATGGTGTAGTATGTATGCGGGCTGCTTATGCCCCACTCCGGGGATAAAAGATCGGTACCGGTACATCCTGATCAGCTACTTACTAGTTAGTCTAGCTATCTATATACTTGAGTTTGATAGTTAGAACTTTGTCCTAGGTCATAGGTGTTTTTGAACGAACGTAGGGTATGTTGGATAAGTTACTTAAATAGTGATCCCAATAGGCGACAACGTGGCGATTTCCTCTCGGGGATGAGGCCGCGACCGGGAGGAATCATTTCGAAATGCCTCAATACGGGAACTAGCCGCTGGCTTAAAACGGCAGCCACCGAGGCCTTACCAGACACTTGTATATGTTGAGCTTTTTTTTTGTCGTTGCGTGTACCCTCTACTACTCTCAATGCTTAGTCCTATGCGCAACGTCTTTTCTCTGTAGCGAGTGGGTGCAGCAATCGGAAGTCGTGAGGAGGGATCGTGTTACTAGCGATGCCGAGCATCTCTGGCTTTGTAGATTTCAATCCAGACAAGGATATCCCATCTCTCAATGGAAAGGTCATCTTCGTGACTGGAGGTTAGAGCCATCTATTCTCATGTGATCTTATTCCCGGGCTGACAAGACTGAAGGCACTGCGGGTCTCGGAAAGAGCTCAATACTGGCTCTAGCGAAGCATGGACCTTTACACATTTACTTCACTGGGCGCAATGTGAAAGCCGGCGAAGCCCTCATCGCCGAGATGAAGAACACCAATCCATCAGTAGGGTTAACCTTCCTAGAAATGGACTTCCTCTCTCTCAGCTCGGTAAAGAAAGGATGCGGCCAATTTATTCATGATCGTCTAGATATCCTCATGTGTGTATTTCTACTATCTTAAAACTCAGCATCCTAATAAGCAGAATAGGTGCAATGCAGGAATCATGTATAAGCCTCCGGGTTTGAGTCAAGACGGATACGAAATCACATTCGCCACTAATCACCTAGCGCATGCCTTAATTATCAAGCAGCTTTTACCAACTCTACTAAAAACTGCTAAAGATCCAGATGCTGATGTGCGACTGATCAGCTTGACCTCGGTGGGCTGGTTTGGCCACCCCACAGATGGGATCAGCTTCTCTACTCTCCGAACTACGCAGGACTCAATGTTTCTCGGCAAACTCAAACGCTATGCGTAAGTGAGAAAGAATTCACCTATGGCATTACGTGCCGGGTTCGGTGGATTACCTTCCCCATTGCCCCAAAAAAAATGAGAGCTAACTACTACCGCAGTCAGAGCAAATTGGCGAATATTGTTTATGCCGCCGAAGTCGCCCGTCGTTATCCAAGCATTATGGCACTCTCAGTCCACCCGGGAATTGTTCACACAGATCTTACTAACAACTTGAAGCTCTCTGAGAAAATTGGGGCATACGCCGCAAACCTCTGGACGGCGGGTGCAATTACATTCATGGAAGAGGATCAAGGCTGCCTTAGTCAGCTATGGGTAGCAGCAGGGGCTCGTAGAAATCAGCTTGTGAACGGGGCGTATTATCGGCCCGTTGGGGTTATGAGCAATTCCGACTTGGATAGTGTCGCGACAAGCGAAGAGTTCGCAAGGAAGCTCTGGGTATGGACCGACGAGGCGTTGGAAAGTTCAACGGCGGATGATACGTGCAACGGCACTTGTATATAGGGGTGTAGACTTAGGTTCGTTCGACCTGACAACGTTCTATCTTTTGATAGTGTTATAATTTAGAGCTGCACCTGTTCCGTGATAATACGTCAGGACTGAGAAGTTTAAGTCTTGGTACATAGGTTGCGGTGTAGCGTTCAAAATTCCGGCCACGAATATTTATTTCCCTTGAAATCCAATCATAACCCTTTTGCTCTCCACGCACTATTTGTCCTTCGTCGGTCCATAATGGGGCATATGGACTTGCCGGGAGCTAGCAGTTACGTGACAACCCACGACGCGGCCCACAGTAGGGCGCATCTGCGGACCAAGTATTGTGATCAGTGAGCTTAACGTTGAATATCTTCCGTTCTTAGAAGTATTCCCCTAGTCTAATAACAAGAATATAAAATAATCAGTCTAGTCCTACTCGATACCAAACCGCAGCCCCCTTCATTTGCTGTCCTGGCAGCCATAGCCGTATAGCCTGAGAATATCTCCACCACCTTTGCTACGTCTCTCCAAACAGGTGTGACGTTAGTAGTGCACACATAATATTACTCTTCATCATGAGGGATGCCGTCATTGCGATTATAGCATAGCAGCCAAGACTCGCCGGTTTAGGCCGAGGAGATTACGTTGAGGTCGCCAGACGAGAGCTTATTTATATGTATCTAAGCCTAAAGAAGTACTCAATCTTTCTCCACGCCCTGGAGATGCACTTACATACCTACGTAGGTAACCTACGCAGATTCGCATTGTAAGAATCGAGGCTAACTTGGCGCAAACTCACTAGAGCATGGACATCGGACAGCCACAAATTGACAACAACATTATCCCGCTCCAGCCAAGTAACGCCAAGAAGTACTCCGTATGTTGGACTTCTAAGCTTGTCAGTGAATTGTGAATCATACGAAATAGTACTCTTCAATAGATAGATGCCTAAATGTACGAATAGGGTTTGACTCAAATACGAAGCTGATAATGCCCAAGGTTTAACAAGCCAGGAAGAACTCGTGGCCTATTAGATGAAGGTTGTCTATCTACACACGAGCGTCATTCTCAGCACTACCGTAAGCCATGATTCTCTCAACCGTTGAATTGGCACGAATGGTAACACCACGTGGATGCACCAGGAAGTCGGCATCTATTGCAACGTCAACGATAACTGGGAATATGGAGCAACCGTTCATAGGTAACCCCTAAATGGGACACCGCTCGGCTCACCGCACTGTAATACATATAGATATTCAGCAATGATGTGCAGGTTTGCCAGCCAAAAGTTGGAACGACGTTAAATAACTACAAACTTTGACATCATAACCAAACAAATGTTAGATTTATGTGGCTCAATCCAGTCGGTCAATATGATTATGATCGACCGGCTGCCACCGAACTAGGCCTATAAGTGTATTAGACCCTACAGGCACGCTAGTTTAACTGGGAATAGTTACAGACTAGAGGGCATTGGCCCCTCCAGTACCGCTCTCCCCTCAAACGCCAAGACGGAACCTAGACGATGCCAGATTGTGGTAATACCACGAAATGCTCGTCCCTTCATCCGGAGCACCTAACTAACCAAGGGTCCGGGATACAGCTCAGAGCCGCACGGGCAGCATACTGCTCTGCCGCCACCAATATCTTTTCAGGAGCTCATGAAATAGCTATTCGTCGTCATACAGCCCCCACCTCAATGATGGATGGCAACCACTAAAGGGGATGACCAATATTCACAGAGGGTCTATCGAGAACGGACTAGGCGGATAGAATACTAGGAGATGACCACCGCTATTGAGGACAACCATGACTATATATATGAGGCTGATGAGTCCCTTCAACAAGAGAAAACTATCCACACCTCAGTCCTTCAGACGAACTCACAGTCACTCTTTTACAGCAACTTACTCAAGTCACTCTTTAAGTTATATACATCTAATACCACCCTATCCATCTAATAAATCACCACGACCCCAACCGCCATAATGCAGTTCACTACCTTCGCCCTTGCTGCCCTTTCCCTGGGCTCTGCTATTGCCACTCCCATTGTCGGCTTCAAGCCATTTGACCAAGCCGTCGTTGCCGTTGCCAACGCTAAGACCGTCGTCCAGGAGCAGGTCGCCTCCATTAGTAAGTCTATACAAAGCTTCCGCCCCCAACGCTGAGAACTGATTCGTGTTGCAGATGTCCTCCTCAAGGGCACTCCCACTGATGAGACTGTCACCAAGATCCAGAAGTCTCTCGTGACTGTTGGCGCCCAAGTCAACGGTCTCCACGAGATCGTCCTTGCTCTCGGTGATTTCGGGTCCACTCCTCTTAGTGACGCCCAGCTAGCTAAGATCCCCGAGTTCGCCGAGAACTATAAGGGCATCTTCATTGGAATCGAGGCTATTGGCAAGAAGGTTACTAGCAGCGGCCTCAACGTCGGTAAGTGCTTTTCAACCCCATCTCCACGACGAAAATACTGACGAACAACCAGATGTCATTGCTCAGGTCAAGCCCGAGCTCCAGTGGGTTCTATCTACCGCCAGCCCGATTGCTCGACCTATCCTTGCCTTCGTTCAAGTCGCAGCTGCTGTCGACGTCAAGCTGTTTACGCCCGTCACCACCGTTCTCGTCAACATCCAGTCCCTCATCACCCTTGTTATTGGCCCCCTTAGCGGTCTTAAGGTCACCCTTGCTTAAATGATGTAATGGATCGAGTTTGCGGTGGAATCAAGTCTCAGGTTTACCCTGTAGGTTTCCTGTGATAGGGAGGAAGAGCGGCCATAGTTAATAGCATGTTTGAAGGTGTTTTGCATTGTTGATAGTCAATTGATTCGGTTAGCCCCTAGAATCCGCTAGCTTCGTGATCTATGCCCGTACACGATAGCGTGGTGTAAGGACCTTTAACAATCCCTGCATTTAATCATCTGCGAACCTAACGTGGGGTACGTCCCCCAGCTTTCTATCCCCGCACTTTGACATGTTCATCCCATGTCCCCTATTTTACCCGAATTTGGACTAGGTAGATACCATTTATAATGCCGTCGCTTTCAGCTCTCGTGTACGCGTAGGTGTCCTTCAATGTTTTGCTTACATCTAGAAGTCAATCAGACTAGGAAAGAAAATGGCCTCGGTTTTCGGACTTGCACATCGTAATTGGTTGATGGGCCATCCGTCAACGGCCCCTAAGTCTTCAGAACCGCTGCGGTTCGGGATTCTTGGCGCTGCTGACATCGGGTAAGCAATAACTTGATGTGCTGCTTACGCGGAGGATTTCTAACTGAGTACAGACCGGCTGCCATTATCCTGCCGGCGAAGAGCCATCCAGATATAATACTCCTAACAGTAGCCGCTCGAGATCCCGCCAAAGCGACTGTGTACGCAAAAAGGCATGGGATAGCCAAGATTGCCCAGACTTACCAAGGTTCGCATAGAAAACCCGTAAGAGCCGAATTAGGTGCTTACCAATCAATTCGAGTTAACGAACTAACATCCAACTTTCAGAAATCCTAGACGATCCAAGTGTAGACTGCGTATACATTCCGCTGCCTAATGGGCTACACTACACGTGGGCGCAACGAGCCCTCAAGGCAGGCAAGCATGTGCTCTTAGAAAAACCGTCAGTGAGCAATAGCACAGAAGCCGAGCGCCTCTTCCTTTCACCTACTCCCACTCTCCCCACGTCCCCATCAACGGCGTCGTCGCCCGTCCTTCTAGAGGCAGCACACTATGCCTTCCATCCAGCATGGGCACTTTTCATATCCCACGTCACACCCAGCGCCGTCATGAGCGCCAAGGCCACGCTCTGGGTACCGCGCTGGTTCTTCGGGACTGATGATATCCGATTTAACTATGACCTTGGCGGCGGCGCGATGATGGATCTAGGTGCTTACACGGCCAGTGCCTTGGCCCGCGTATTCGGGACCATCGCCGAAGAGTGTGTAAACTGCGAAACAAGTCCGCTTCCGTACGGAGATCCCCGAGTCGACCGCCGGTATAGCGCACGCTACCGGTTTCCGAACGGCGGCATCGGCGAGATGGAAGGCGACCTTAAGGCTCCGCTACACAAGTTGACACCCAGGGTGGCTGTGACTCACAAGCCCGTAGTGATCGATCCCGCCGAGGCCGGCGTCGAGATGAAGGACAAGGAGGAGGTATTGCGCACGCGGACGATACAGTTCGATAACTTCGTAACGCCTAGTTCCTTTCACGCTATAACTGTGAGCGACCACTTCGCGATACGCGAGATCGGCGCGCCGCTAGGGACGCCGCCGCGGAAGACCTGGAAACAGAGCAAGGCGCTCAAGGCGTACACGTGGCGTGAGGCCGGGCTCCCCGACTTTGAGGCGCAAGTTGGCGAGCCGTATTGGAGTACGTACCGCTATCAACTTGAGCAATTCATAAACAAGGTGCGTGGACGTGACACGCCGCAGTGGGTTGAAGGCAAGGAGTCTGTTGATACGATGCGCATGATTGATATGGCCTACACAAGAGCAAGGCTTCCTTTGAGGCCA
Source organism: Nemania abortiva (assembly GCA_022578505.1). Lineage (NCBI taxonomy): Eukaryota > Fungi > Ascomycota > Sordariomycetes > Xylariales > Xylariaceae > Nemania > Nemania abortiva. Next base: position 73,013 of record MU392681.1, read on the forward strand.
ACTAGTGAGAATGAATCATAGCTTGGGCAGTACGGAGGTAGAGCGTTCGATGTATATATGGACGGAAGCAGAGTAGGGGAAAGAAGATTGTAGTCAGAACGGAGAGATGGACGGATTACCTTTCCCAATGTTGGATTCCCTTGTAATATACCCCTTAACATCAAGCTCAAACCATTTGCAACACAGACAAACGCTCTAAAGCAGCCAGAAATCTTCAGTGGTGTCTTTAATAATACATAAGAACACCAATAGCTTTCTAGCACCGATTTCCTAGGCTGTATTGTTCTGTAAATGATAGCCCGCGCCAGGCACCCAAGCCAGCTCAACGCCGTAGCCAGCATTATCCCCCTGAGAGCACATCAACCGCAGCATTTCTAGCGTCAAGTTTCATCTCTCGAGCCAGCCCAGAAGACGCAGTGCGATATGTTTCTACAGCCTTCTAGATTAGCTTTGTCGCCAAGCTTTCCTCCATGCCGGCCAAATGAGCATCTGATTGCTCGCACCCCAATCTGGAGGACTAGTCACTGCTAATCACTCCCAGAGATTTGTCGCAGGAGGGGAAATCAACGCATATCGAGAGGAGAAGGCCCGAAGCGTCAGGCCGCCTTCCAAGAAAAGGAAAACTACTGCCAGACTATAGCTAGATAAACAGGAACCACATTAAATTTTAGGCTCACTACTCTTGAATCAACATGAGTCCCTTGGAGGCCAGGCGCCTATATGCCCTCGCTATCACACTACAATTGTGCCGGCGAGCATGCCTAACATCACCCATCGGAGCCTATCCAAGATAATTGTTGAATTATTATGCGCGAATCCTTATGTTATGACGTTACATTGGGTCAGATGACCGAAGGTCACCTACTACACCTACCCCGGCTACCACCAGACCTTCTCCCTCCTACTTAGTTCTTCGGTCACATATCAAGGTCCTATATTGAGACTTATTCTTGCACTTCGCGTGTATATGTGACCCTATACACGCCACTGTGCCCTGCGCAGTACGAGCCCTTAGCCTAGAGGGTCATGATACCTTAAGAGAGCCGTAGAACTTCAGATGAGGCCCAGCGTCTATCTGATATAGAGCCGTATTCCCGACAACTAGGGTAGAGTACCAGTAAATCCTGGAAATTACGTGAACTTAATTGGGGGGCCCTATTCTCGCTTGTTGAATCGACCGGCCCGTATAAGTAGTTTAAGAATTTCGCCGGTGAACCCAAGAGTACAATTAAGTGAACCAAAACACCGGTATAACATCATCAAAAACAGAAGCCAACAACGGTGCAAAGTGTGTACTCGCGAGTTAGGCTATGGCGTTTAAGCCACTATAGATAGTTAAACGACCACAATATTCGCTCGTAAAAGGTTTGTTAAGGGTGTATTAGGGAGCTCCAGTCCATATTAGTCAGTCAGTACTGTCGAAATCGATCCCGGCGCATTAAGTCAACTGCTTCCCATTATAGCTATTGAGGGCACCTTCCAAAGAAACGAGTTCAATTATCCAAAGTCATCTTCATGTGGGAAATTCGGCGATAATTGCTCACTTCATATAAACCCATTCTGTTTCATATTTCCGTCAACTACATTCAAACACAACTGCTTCTCTCATGTTTTAGCCTAATCAAACTGTCCAGCAAAGTTTTGGGCATATCTCGTTGATTCCATTCAGTACGCACCCTAAGCTCGCCCTCAAATTTTGGATTAATGAGTATGGAGTCACTGAAGTCTTTCTGTCCACTGTTTCCAGCCATTTGAGAACATAATAATATGAGGTATGCAGGAACTCCCATGACCTTCCGGATCGGAACAGCTGAGCTCTAGGATAGCGACACATGCGTGCCCGTGGCTTACTAGGATAGGCTAGTTCGCCCTGTGACTCATACGCCTCAGGCTAGCAATTTACTAGAATCTAGACTACACTCTTGGTGGGTAACGGCGTAAAAAAATCGAGCTCTATCTTAATCGATGGAAACGAAACCAAGAATAGACAACGCCACAACTAGGAAAACCTTCCTACAAAAGCAAAAGGTTCATTCTCTACCACCATGACCATGAAGGTATTTTCTATCGGTTCTTTCTATTATTAAATTTCAGAGTCCGACGAGTATCCAATAAGGTGATATTGCTTCCTACTAGGACCCTTCCTTTTATCCCCAGTGACCTGGCTAATTCTAAGGTATGTCTTGGATTCTTGATCTTACATGGTAGGGCCTGACTGCTGCTTTTTAAAACCAATCATATATGCAATATACTTCCTTTATCCCTTGTGCCCGCAGGTAGCAGATACCGGGAACAATACAGATCGTGGCACCCCGCTCGAAGCATCACTTTTGACAAAATTACTAACCCCATACCGGGGAAGATGCCGACACCACCATAGATTTTGACCAAAGCGATGTCACTGTGAGGCTGTAATAACTGTCTCCAAGACACCATAACCGCGTAGTGCTTAAACTCCTACTCACGAAACCCAGAGTCCCTCCGAATTGAAACGACAGGGCTTCTTCTGTCGTAGTATGGGTATGTGGCCGAAATGGATAAGATTGTTTTTCAGTATTCCAAGTCCACACACGCCCCCACTAGAGGATCACGCGCTGCATCTTAACCTGATACGCTCCCGCGCCACCATTTCGCCAGGAACCAATACCTATGGCCTCACACACTACCTATCCTAACACAGGTCATATGCGTAAGTAAGCTCAGACTGGCAGTAAGTATTGACAGAGGCACATCCCGAACGACTTTGCCGGGCGATAAAATAGACGCCGCCAACGTTACATTTTCTAAAGTCTTGGAAAAGGAACCAGATCTTCTAACGTTGAAGGTGGGGGTCGCAGAGCCTGCTGTTGGTGGCGCTTGACTATTGAGATTGCATTGTGCGCATTGTATCTTCTTTTCCGGGAGGAATTGGGGCAGTAGAGTTTACATACAGAGGACATGCAGTAAATGGATTTGTACAATGCTCCTAGGACATTCTCAATCGGCAGTAGAACACCTAATTCATATTTAGAAAGTCGTATTGCCTCACAGTGTGTAGTAGCAGAAACTCCGTAAGTTTGTGTTTTATTTTCACCGGCTTATAACTTACACGTTCAGACAACTTCCCACTGCGTAATAAAACTAGCAGTGCCCATAGACTTCTGAAAGCCCACATATACCTGGACCACACCTAAAATGACTCGACTAAATCCAAGCACCTCCCACGGACTTGCACGGTAGATCTTGCATGCCTGAATATTTGTCTATGGGTCGGTTGGTAAAATTGGAGAATAAAATAAAAACAAAATAAAAACGAATTCGGAGGGCTACCTAGACTAACTAAGAAACGCACCTAGAAAGGAGTGAATATATATAATATGAGAAATCAAAGTAGAATCAACAGAAATAAACACTAGTCGTTCTCGTAAGTCACAGCTATAAGTAACCATGCTAGCAATCAAAACCAGTCCGTAATACACTTTGCACAAAGGAAATTGCTCATGCCGAGTGGCCAGAGAGCTAACCAAACAGAGTCCTAGCCTTGTTTACACACAATGCTGGAATTGTCGAGAGGAATAAGAATTAAAACTACCCATGCCGTGAGTTTTCCACGTTCAAGGAACACGCGGGCGCCACCCTACGTCCGCTGACGCTTCGAGGTACGCGAAGAATCCGTTGACATAAAAGACTGTCCTGGGTCTGTGGAATCTGCCATCGTGCAGTCTTCTTCATAACCATCTCCTTGGCTTAATGCGTCCGGTAGCTTAGTCCGTTTTTGGATGCGCGCGCTCCTCCTGATAATCGGGGCTTCATCGGGGGCATTAGAGGCCTTTCGTTTATGCGGGGTTGGTGGCGTTCTCTGGTGAGGCTCCTGTTTCGCGGTACTTTCTGCGGCATTCCCAACCGGTGCTGGACTGAACCCTCTAGTGCAGACCCCCAAAGGTGTGTACGTCCCTACTTCTCTGATCGGCGGATCTCGAATCGCAAGCACCGATAACCACCATAGAGTCAAGTTGACCGTGAAATTACCAATGCCACTAGAAGCCCACGGAATCGAACAGAACTCTAGATGCGTGCCTATTGGATTTGCTGTTCCTCCGTATGAGCCGTCTGGATCTTCACCTAGCGAATCAAAATGAAGCCTGTGTTGAGAGTCTGTCTTCCTGGGTGCCTTTTTGAGGCGATTGAACGTCGAGAGGCGTAGGGCAACGATCTCTTCCTCCGAAATGACAAATCCATATCTCGTATTACCCAAACGCATATATTTCGTCAATTGTGTCAGAACTTGATAAGCCTTCCGCTTTTCAACAACATCAATGGAGGTAATCCATTCCGACTTCCACTTTTTAGCCGGTTTAGTATCGCCTGGGAGTAGGTTTCTGCTTTGCTCAACTAGTCCCTCCTCCCTTTTTCGATATAGACACCAGTCTGGCTTTTGTGCATTTCCTGTGGTAATATCGCTGATATTCGCCTGTCCGCGATTGTCGGTGAAGTATATTTTACCATCGCCAAAAGAACTGTTTGGCATCTCGCGATGTAAAATCGGCTGTGTGCCATCTAGGACATGTTGCACTACCTTCTCATTCCAGTCTGTTATCAGTGTCCTGACAGATGACTCTTCATATATAAGAGTCCTTTCGGGCGATATTTCTTCCGCATTGCGAACCTTGGGTTCTTCCATCTGGTGAAGTAAGATATCCTTGAAATTCAGCTCAAAATTGTCCAATGTGAAGTCCTTCCATGGCTCCACTCTATCTGGGAAAAATCTATTCGAAGTTTTGGTGCTCGATCCGCCCTTGCATGCAGTTGAATCCGTCTTGGGGTTTGGTAGAGCGAGGTATGAAAGGAAAGTCATTCCTACAGTATGGCTCGCCTCGTTTCGTGCCATTGGAAGCACAGCTGTAGTCCACCGGTGAATCTTAACTTGATCTTTAAGTGGCTCTTTAGTGAAATCAGTATGTGTTTAGTTCCTCGTATACACTTATACTTACTCCTAATAAGCCATCTAGTTGCAAGGATGGCGGTGTCGATTGTATACAGTGAGGAGAGGTTACTGCAGCGTCTAATATTTCATTATAAAACGGTGGCCTCGTCGCCGTGGGGCGATCATGCCTTATATGCTTTCTAGGCGCCATGCTGAAGAGGCTTCCGTGGAAATTTTTACATACCTACATGCTGTACATAAGCCTCCGGCAGATACTGTCTATCCTTAAAATAAACCAAAGGACGCTTTTAGACAGCGGCATGGCGACAACCCGATAGTGTGAGCCTGCCTACACAGCATAAGTAGTTGTATTGCCACTCCCTCGGGAGCTGCCGCTCTTCTAATCTAGATTGGTTGCATAACCGCTTAAGTGCCTTCTATATCTGTCGGGTATGTACCTGTGTTGCTGCACGTTCCCTTGTATTATTGATTTCTCTTTGCTTTTTTATTTGGAGGGGCTGGTGGCTCCCCTAAAACGATTCATGTGGGTCTTCCCGGTGTTTACTTGTTTACTGTACCTATACTCTTAGAAGGGGTAAACGCCACAAGTTAGCCAGCTAAGCAGGTAAGGGATAGGTTTCTGAGCACTCGTTTCCTGCCATCCGCTGACTGTTTAAGCAATTGCTCCCTCATCAACGAGCACCTCTTATCACATATTTCAGTCTAGTAATAGAGTAAAGTCAAAAGCATCACTTGACGATGGCCGACCTAATCCCGGACATTAAAGGGCCAAAGTTATCACCTTTTCGTGGGGATATCGAGAACGTCGAATTTTTGAAAGAGTTAGGCCCAGACAAGAGTGGTTGGAGCTCTGAGGATGTACCTCATAGCCGCGTCTTTCGGGTCCGTATTGAAAGGAAGCAATATGCTCTAAAAGTGGTCAGCAGCTAGTACACGAAACTTATGGCCTTGCTCTAATTAATGCTCTTAGTTTAACTTCTTTAGTATCGGGGAGCTCTGGCCTTTTGTACCCGGCGGAGACCACCTGCTAAATGATGAGCTTGTCCGGTATCACATGGATCCCTTCTACGCCGAGTGCCGTGCCTTCGGGTTGTTGTTAGAAAAAAAGAAAGACGACGCGCTTGCCGTCCGTTGTCATGGCTACACATACCTCCCTCGGGCTGTCGAGGCCGAGATACAGAGAAAATTCGGACCTGACGATTGGAATCGGCAATCCGATGACAAGGGACATCCGCTGAGAGCGATTGTGAAGGATTACATCAGCTCCAAATCGGTGTGTGGGCGGAAGAGGTTACCGGCGATGAGGTCAAACGTGAAACAACTGAATGACATGGGAATATTCAATATGGATATCAGAGAAGATAACTACTGTGGCGGTCGGCTATTCGATTTTAGTATAGCCATCACCGCACCGCATCTAAGCTTGTGGACCAAGCTTCGATCGGAGGAACAAATTCTTGCGGATTGCCAATATGATCTCGGCTCATTCGACGTGATGGCGAAGAAACTTGAAGAACAGAGAGCGCTGAGACGAGCTCGGTGGTCGGAGGGAGCACTACGACGACGTCCACAGAACACGCGCTACGCCGGAATCTCGAAACGCCGATGATGCCACACAGTTCCATCGATATACTGGTAATGGGTGAGAGCTCGTCTGTAGGGACTTACTCCCAGCGCTTTTGCATTACGGATGGTCACTAGCGATGAGCGGGTTAATCTAGGTATGACTGTAAAGCGATAGAGAGATTGGAACGCACAGCCGGGGTTGGTGGATTTGGGGAGATGACTGGGATGTGAGTTTGTATCAGTATCGGGTATAAGAAACGATGAAGCTGAAAAAGGTAATAAGGATCCGTAGGTGCACACGTAGATATTCCAAGAAAGGAGCAAGGTTTCATTTAATACCTAGGCTTATATAGTAACTTTGAGCCATTTGGCGTTGACCTGAATATTCGTTGTCTGAGCCATGATATTTTGTCAATGCGCAACATCTTGAAAGCCAGTGTATCGGTCGCAGCTACGAGGGCTAACTTGGATAGCTCTAAGATCTACCTCTAGTAGGTAGTCAACGGATCATAGTTGACAGGGAGGAGCCTGGCCGCGGCCCAGCCTTCTGTAATCTAACCTACTTAGTATCTAACAGGTACCTCCTTCTTTCTGTAGCAGGTGGGCTTGGCGGGATTCACCACTCAACCTCCGAACCTAGCAGCCTCTGAACCTAACAACCTCTCTTCGCCATTCTTCACATACAATTCAGATCCCACTCGGCCATAGCCGCTACGGATGATTTGGGTTTCTCCCTGGAGGGCTTTTCACTATGGCGACCGATCACGTTCCCGCGACTCTGAGCTTCCTCACGGATGCAGCTCATCTGCTTGCACTAACGTCACCAGAGACGTCAGCACATCTCATGTCACAGCGAAACTCATTTATGTTCTGCAACGATCTAGATCAGCCTGACGTACAGCGGCAGCGCGTGTGTGGCTGCTGTGGTCATGTCATGATTGCCGGTCACCGTGACCTGCTCAAAATAGAGAGCAGCAAAATAGCTCGCAAAAGGAAATCCTCTAGCAGCAGCCAGAAGGCAAAAGAAATACCACCCAGAAGCGGATGCCAGAAAACACTGACGTGCGCGAAGTGTGGTCGGTATACGAAGATCAGCATCCCCCCAGCAGCTCGCGTGCCCAAACGCCGTCCCAACCAGACATCGACACCTCTTCCTATGGTGACGATTGCTGGTGCTTCCGATGTTACGGCATCATCCAGGTCTGCTAGCGCGCCAAGAGCCGCAGCACTATCGTCTAGTGAGCCGGCGAAAACTTCAGCCAATGCGAGCAGCAAGAAAAGGGCGAAGAACAGGAAACAAGGCCTTCAAGCTCTACTTCAACAATCATCTACTTCTAGGTCTCAGGCAGGACTCGGACTGAGTTTGGCGGACTTTATGCGGAATTAATGAGTCACGCCGTTCAACGTCCCGAAGATACCTCCAAATGCCACATGCAAAATTAGTGCGGCGGACAGAAGGGCCTAGAAGGGTTTTGGGGGGGCGCAGTGTCACTAACCCACTAGGGCCAGGCGATTGGGTTACTATGTCATAAAAGATAACCCCGCCATCCGGTGCCTGAGACTTGCCCCTCCAATAGTTTTTTTTCTTAGTCGAACGAAAGAAGAAAGAAAGAAAGAAAGAAAAAGACAACGTCAAATCCCAATCACGTCAGTCTAGCACCGCAAGCCGCGTATTCTTTCGGAACTCGATCTCGAGAAAACAGCTCCAACCCCCCAAAATGTCGGCTCTCGGGGACAATGCGACCACCACTACCGCTTCATCCACCGAGTTCTTTGAGTCGATCGGAAACATAGCGGACCAACTCGCCCCATCTACCAACAGCAATGACGCAAATGGAGCCGCCGACGCCGACGATGATGACGACGGCGGAAAGGTAGTCGAGCAGATCACATCGCTCTGCATGAACTGCCATGAAGATGTAAGTTGGTGTCTGCAGCGACAAGCTGCCGGTCGAACGCTGCTGACCTCTTCTTCTCTGATCGCTAGGGCGTTACGCGCCTGCTACTCACATCCATCCCCTACTTCCGCGAGGTCATCCTCATGTCCTTCCAGTGCGACCATTGCAACTACACCAGCTCCGAGATCCAATCCGCCGGTAAAATCCAGCCGAAGGGCACCAGCTACCTGTTGCGACTTACTGAAATGGTCGACTTCGAGAGGACCGTGGTCAAGTCCGATACCGCCGTCGTCAAGTTTATCGAACTAGATCTCGAGGTTCCCTCCGGTCGCGGACAGCTCACAAATGTAGAGGGGCTTCTTAGCACCGTCATCGACGATCTAGAGCTCGGACAAGAGGCGCGAAAGGAACAGGTACCCGAGGTCTACGAGAAGGTCGCACAGATCATTACTAAGGCGCGAGCTATGCTTGCGGGCGAGGCCTTTCCCTTCCGACTGTCTGTCGACGATCCGGCCGGGAACTCTTGGATATCCCCGAACATGAGAGATGGTGTCGGTAAATGGGAGAAACGCGATTACGTGCGGACACCAGAGCAGAATGAAAGCCTTGGGCTGGCACCGACCGAGCCAGACGCCACCAGCGGACTTGTGGACGAAGATCACACACCTGATCAGGTGTATGAGTTCAGCGCGCATTGCTCCGCCTGCATGAAGCCCTGCACGACAAGAATGGTTATGGTCGACATACCGCATTTCAAAGAAGTTGTCCTCATGTCAACGGCTTGTAACGCCTGCGGCTATAAGTCTAACGAAGTCAAGACAGGTGGAGAGGTGCCCAAGCTTGGCAAGAAGATTACCCTGAAGGTAGAAAGTGCAGAGGATCTGGCTCGTGATATACTAAAGAGCGAGACCTGCGCGCTGGAGTGTCCCGAACTCAATCTGCAAGTGAACCCCGGGACCCTAGGTGGCCGCTTTACCACTGTCGAGGGTTTGTTAACACAAATTCGAGACGATCTTCGCTCTCAAATATTCGAGATGGGCTCTGGGGGTGGTGATTCGCTCGCTGCTGGCGAGAGGGAGACTTGGAGCCGGTTCTTTGACGGTCTCGATGTGGCTATCAAAGGAGAGAAGCCGTTCACAATCATCTTAACCGACCCAATGGCCAGCAGTTACGTCCAGAAGGCCGTAGACCCTGACCAGGACGATCCCCAGATGACGGTCGAAGAATATACACGTACAGACGAGGAAGAGGAGGAGCTAGGCCTCAAGGACATGAAAACAGAAGGTTACGAGCAAGATGATGCGAACGAAGCCGCGGCGGCTGAATCTAAACCGGGCGGAGAGTAAAAGTATAGATGATACATGATACGGCCTCTTCTTGAGGCATTATTTAGAGCGAGCAATTAGACACACGCATATACCCATGACTCGTCCTGCGGCTCACGGAAAAACAGGATTTCGAGATATCCTGGTTGCCCGTGTCTTGCCGCAATCGAGACAATGAGTTAATAAACTAAGATACCCTTACCTACACGTGTTTGGTAGTTCGGCCATTTGTTTGGCTTAAGATGTTGCCATCGCCGTCGGTGATGTTCTGGGCGGGAGAAGTCGGGATGTGGAATATGAGGGATTATACTGCCTATTGCGATGCGCATCTGCCCCTCTGACTGAGGAGTTAGTGTAGAATGCCATTCGATTCGTCATTTTTACACAGCTTACCTAGGTATATATATATATGCATGATTTGATCCTACCATACCCGCCTTCCCACGCAATTATCCTTATAATAATGTTCGTCTCCGCCACGCAGCAGGTGTCGATACCAAGCCCACATTTAACAACTCCACACTACTCACTCACTCACTACCTTTAGGTACTCGAGCGAGTAGCAGTCCCGACAGAAGCGTTTGTTTGACATAATCACGGCACTCATACGCGCGCGTACGGAGACTACGTATAAACATACATACATGCATCAACACAATGATAACAATGACACCTGCTGCGTCCCCTGCTACTTCTGGACCTGGCTGCTGGACCGAGCCAGGGGTACCAGGGGGGGTAATTATGCTGCTGCTGCTCCTCCCGCTGCTACGGCTGTAAATCACGGCTCAAGCCATCATCATCACCATCACCACCACCACCACCACCACCGCCACCCTCCTCGCTACGACAGTCCTCGTCCGCTCTCACGGCCGCATCGCCGCGATCCCAATCATACGCCGCCGCGGCAGACGCTCAAGCTCCACGCAACGCATAAGGCGACGCGAACGCATGGATCGATGGGAAATGTGGCGTGAGGGATTTTTCTACTTCTTCTTATCTGGTGGTTGGGATCATCTTTTTGGTATTGGCATTGGCATATCTCGGAGTTGGGCGAGGGTAAAATAACATTGGAAGGCGGACGGTGGGTGGTGGGTCGCTTTTTGATGTATACGCATACGCATATGATGATGATGGACGATGAGATGAATGAACGGCTTACGATGCGAGTCACTCACTCTCTACCTACCTACCTACATACATACATACATACCTACACTATCTAATACGGAAACCATGCCGAGCCACGGAAACCAAGGGGCAGGCTCAAAGTCGGTCGTATTCAAGAAGAGTCTATTGCCTCCTTTTTCGCCGTCTCATATAGTTAGTACTTAGTTAGTCAGCTATAATAACCAGCCGGGGTGACGTATGCGTAATTAATGCCCTGTTGAATTCGAACTTGTGTAGCTCGCTCGCTCGCTCGCTCAACCCAACCTCACAAACGACAGGATCAAGCTCACAGCCCCGGCCACGGTCGCATGAGCAAGCAGCAGGTAGCTAATCTCCCAGCGCTGTCGCCTTACTATATATATGGCCTCGCATCGCACGATGTGAGTCGGCAGTATGGGGGGATATCGATTTATTTATAGCGGGCATCTTTCGATCGAGGCCTGCTGCTTACCGAGCCCGTCAGCGGGGTGGACACCGGCAGAGCAGCAGAGACGCCTGTTCCAGCTAGCTTGGCTGACAGGGAGAGTAATATCGCCTCTGACAACTGCGGGATGGGCGCAGATATGCCGACGACTTTCATTCCCCAGCTTGAGGGACCCTGAGCTAGAGGCGAGAGGTGATCGCGAGTATAAAAGACTCGACGCCAAGGTGTGCCAAGAGATATTACCCCCAGAATTCCCTCTGTGCCATTTTGCCAAGATCGCCGAGCTCGACAAGCGCGCGCAGACCGAACCCAGAAACCAGAAACCTTCTTTAGACCACCAGCCAATCAAATTGCCTGATTACATACGCTCGTTACGCTATATTCCTCGCTGTATATATTCACATATAAATACCTCTGACTTACTTACAACTATGCGTTTACTCACCACACTCACCCTCTCTGGGTCAGCACTCACGCTCGCCTCCGGCGCCGCCATCGCCAAGTCGTTCACCCTGCACGCCGTGTCCCTCTCCACTCAGCAGTCCACACAACTGGCAGTAGAAGAGACCGAGGCATCCGTGCACATCCTGCGCGCGACAGCAGCGCCGAACGCAACGGCCGGCACCGGCGCCGCCGCCACGCAGTTCAGCTACGCTGCTAGCTCGCGCCAGCTGCGGAACGGCGAGTACGGCCTCTTCTCGGACGCGTTGCGCGCCAACTTGTCCGTCACGTTCGGCAGCTTCGCCGCGCCGGCCGACGGGCTCCTCGCCACCAGGCAGCAGGGCTCCGCTACGTATTTTGTTTTTGGCCCTGATGAAGCTGCTGGGCCGATTGACGGCTGGAGCTTGTGCTCTACTGTCAACAGCGCGTTTTACTGGTCTGGCGCCCAGGAGCCGATGGATGAGTGTGAGAAGGTCGCGCTTGAGATGCAGTGATTGATTGATTCGCTGTTTTAGGCGTTGCATTGAGCGCCGCTTGCTTGCTTGCTTGGTGACTAGGCTAGTTGCCGCCCTGTCTGTGCAATAAACTGTAACCGTTTGCACCAGGGTGTAAATATTGTTGTTAGGTGGATGATGGCATGGCTAGGCTAGGCTAGGGATGGATGGACACTACTTCGACGTAGCGATTCTGATTCATTGTGTATAGATTTTTTGCAGCTACTAACTGCTGTAGTATATATTGATTCGATTCACATTTCGTACCTTCGTGAACCCGTTGATAATGGTTGTTCTTCAACTTAGCTATTTGGCACTTGATGGAATATAACTGTGGTTGAGGTGCAATCAAGAGTTTGTCACGTATAGATAGTATGAGTAGGCCACATAGTCGCGAAGATAAGTATGACGATTTACAACTAAAATTTCTCAATTTTCTCTCGGTACGGTTTATCTTGATGTGATTATAAAATCAGACGCAGAGTCGTGAATAGACTTCGGGAACATGCCCAGAGTCATAAACTTCCGAATTAGGAAACTCGAAGGACCGCGCTTATTCCTAGCGGCCCACTTCATATTTCGCATCTGCCTCGGTCACGTTCATCGTGGGACTTCACATAATCCCTCATACAGCGAGAGTTTGGGTACAGCCATATATATATATATATATACTGCGAAATTTTCTGAGCAGTTCATGTCGTAACACTTTTCCAGTATCTCTTTTCCCGTCATCATCCAACCCTCTCTCTCTCTGTATCCTGCCCCCTCACCGCAAAATGGAGACCCAAGCCCAAGCCGCGTCTCGCATGTATGACGAGCGAGCCCCAACCTATGAAGACTCCTGGCACCCAGACTACTCCCGGCGCCTCATAGAGCGCGTGCCCCTCCAGCCCGGTAACCGCGTGCTAGTGACATGCTGCGGGACAGGGCTAGAGTCATTCCTCGCAGCCTCGGTAGTGGGAGCTAACGGGCTCGTCGTCGGCGTGGACATCAGCCAGGGGATGCTCAGCGAGGCGCGGACCCGCCAGTCGCGCGAGGCCGAGCTCGGCGCTCGCTTGCGCTTCGTGCACCACGACGTCACGAGTCTAGACACCAGCACAGAGGCAGAATTGCTCAATCTGCGCGGCACGTTCGACGTGCTCATCTGCAGCAGTGCGTTTGTCCTCTTCGACGACCCGGCTGCTGTGGTACGGCACTGGCGGGCGTGGCTGAAGGTCGGCGGACGCATGGTCATTGACATCACACATGAGCGGAACCTGATCCAGGGGACGCTCATGGAGAAAGTAGCCGCGGAGCTGGGGGTGGAGTGGCCTTCGGACAGACGCTGGATCGAGAACGCGGATTCTTTTCGGAAGATTCTTGAGGCGGAGAGCATGGTTGTTGAGTCGTGTGAGTTGCTGGATAAGGTGGCAGGTAAGCCGGTCCTGTCGTACAGTGTGGAAGATGCAGATGCCCAGTTCGATTATATCGTCAGGGGGCCTCTGGCGGCGTCTGTCTCCTGGAACGGCAAGAAAGAGCAAGCTAGGGGTTTGTTCCGCGAAGAGTGGAGAAGCATTGCTCAAGATGGAAAAATTGAGGTTGTCGATGGGCTGTATCTGTATGTGGCGAGTAAAGTCTAGGAGGCCAAACATAGATAGTCGAGATGACACAGCCACCATCTCCCTAATCTGAGATCGGTGTCCTCGACCGCCGAAAATACCCCAGGCTGTGGGTTCATCGGTCCTTATACTCCCTTTCGGCTCGAACGTCCCCAGCTATAGCTCCCTGGCATATGTATAGTGATGCTACAATCCACGACTGCCGCTCTCATCTACTCTAGCGCAGGAAGATAATTACAGGCCCCCTCCCCTTTTTTCTGGGGAGGAATTAACAGGTCAGCTTTCGTGTTCTTGGCCATGTCTGCGTTACCAAATGAGAAATGATGAGCTCAAGGGGAAACCTGATTTATAGACAACTATATCACATATAAAAACACCGTCGTAATACTTTCTTTGTTGGAATCCCACAGGTTTCAATTTTCCAGGATCTCTCCCACACGCGTGAATCTAGCCATAGTAGCCATAGAGAACGTAAATATTCAAAGTCCTATACTCACAGCTCTAGCTTCAGACTCTTCCACTAGTTTGTTCAGTATGACCATAAACCAATCATGTACTCTACCATATAATTCCCTGCCCGATTTTAAATTACCAGCTGATGTCTCGTATAAATCAACCTTACCACGCCAGGAATTCTCGAACTTGGCGCAGCTTAAAGCCATCTCATACTCCGCCCTCCCTCCCCGCTCCCGGATGGCTTCAATAGTGGGCCAGGGAGACCACGTGTCTGAGTCCTCGAAGTCCATAAACGCTTCGTCAAGATCACTAAAGAGAGAGAAAGCACCCTCTGTACAAGAATCGAAGCAATCCCAAAGCTGCTTTAACGGTGGAAGATCCTCGAGGAGTTGCGACGCAATCCACGTCGTAGGACCCCTACTCCCGCAGGTCCGTGCAAAATCTGCTATAAACCTGGCAATTTCGACAATGTCATCGCATTCGTACTTCGACGAAATGTTATCCCGTAACTCTGAAGTCGAAGCAACTCGGTATCCGCCTTGGAAGAGGTACTCATCCCAATCAAGACCGCGGTCTAGCAAAGTCTGTAAGGAGACTTGGTGCAGGACATAATTGTCGGGAATTTCCCACTCAAAGACCCTCTCGTAATGGAATATTTGGGGGTTTGGGAATCTACATCTTTCTGCTAATTCTCGAGCAGCATGAATTCTGACAGATGACCCGCGGTCTTTCTCCGGCACCTCGATAAAGGCAATCCAGATATCCGCCGCGGGCTCTTCATCGTCGAAGTGCTTCTGAAAAGCCCGTCTAATGGTGTCAAGGACGCGAGTACTGACTGAGACCAGCGCCGTGGGCACTTGGTTATTAAGGTCGGCGTGTCTTTCAAATTCCGCCCGAAGTTCTGCACCGGATAACGGATAACCAGCCCGTCCCCTACCCGATATAAGCTGCCCCGCACTCGTGTTCGAATACGTGCGAGTATATATAGTTCGTTGAGCCATGAGAGCCGTTGCGTCAGAGGGGAGCGCTGATATGCCTAGAGCTTAAGATATTGACAGAAGCGGCAATCCACCCTGCGAAATTCATTACACAGTATACGAGTAATAAGCTTGAAATGAATAATGGGCTTGGTATGGAACAGAAGCCTATTTATTATCTAGCAGAGAAATGAGGGGTTACGGCTATCCGCAAGCCACAGGCCTCGCCGACTCATATTGCTATCGTTAATAGGTCGACAGTGAGGGGTTGGATGGTAGTACAGCGCATACAGGACGGAGCGACGTGCTCTTGTGCAGATTTCTTTGTAGCTTGAATGTACCAGGCAGGCTATAAGAGATATGTTCTTACCTTGTACGTGGCGTACATCAAATTCTGAAAATTTCGGGACGAGTAACCCAAGGCTTGAGGGGATAATGTTGGATAGGAAAAACGGATAGAATTCCTGTCATGCAAAAACGACGCCGTTATTGCGATGTTGACAATAACGATATATAAGACTCCACTCATCCGTGACAAGTTCACTTGAGTGCCAGTTAGGAGCGTCGTATTGGAGTATCAGTCTGAGCAATTCATCATTATAGAGGAGCAAATGAACACCTGTAGTCGATAATCTCATTTGAGTCTCATGAGAAGAGAGGTTGCGCAAAGAAGCTCTGTTTTCGGGATTCTGCATTTCTAGCTCTGAAGGTTTCTATACCATTAACTCATCATTCGTACGAAGAGGGTTTAACATCAGTATATTCACTTCCTTATGAAGCCTACAGGCTATCTTCAATTCCTAGTGGGTTTTCGCCGTCCGGAAAGAAGCTCTTCCACAAACGCTCCGACGTGCCGGCTCTAGCGTTACTTCTCCAACACTGTCCTCGGCGATACCTTTAACTTGATGAGTTCGCATGGTACGTCTCGCGCGTTGATAACAAGGGACCATAAAACAGTCCATGAATCGTGAACTTCTTCGCCGTCTAATCTCTCGCCTAATGCCTTCTCCCTATCGAATAGGTGATTGAGGGTCCTGCGTGTATTCTGTCTCTGTAAAGCGAGGCGTGGAAACGCGGGGGGGTGCGAGGATCATAGTGCCCTAGAAGTTGCGGGATAAGGATATTTCCTATTTGCTCAGGTAAATCATTTCATCCAGCAGAACCGGTTGCACTTCCGGAAGCTACAGGTTGCGGCGTTGATGGGCCAGTCTGATCCGTAGTCCCACTCGCAGCGGCAGCATTTCCGCCTCTTCGTCCTCTGCCGCGTCCGCCTCGCTTAGAGCGGTCTGGCTGCGGCTCGGCTTTCTTCTCGGCCGCAGGCTGAGCGGGAGGGGCCGCTGCTGAAGATGCCTTTTTCGTCTCCTTCCGCTCAAGAACCTGAACAGTCCCCTGAGCCACGGAAACCGGGCTAGCAGCTACAGCTTTGACGAGCGCATCATGGTTGCCAAAATCAACATAGGCAAACCCTTTGCGTTTATCAATCTCGACAAATGTGACGGGACCGAAGGCTTCCATGGCTTGTTTAAGGAGAGGTTCCGTGACGCCCTGGGATGGGTTTGCGTGCTTAACAAAGCCACGAGTAGCCCCCGGAGTAACGGAAGGTGTTGCAGACCCCTTCTTCTGTGCTGTAGACGCGGATTTCCCGGAAGCTGCGGCCTTACCCGCAGTGACCTTTGGTCCAGCCGGAGTTGTCGGTGTTGGTGTTGTGGCCGTGGTAGACGTGGAAGGTGCTGCTTCAGTAGATGTGGAATTGTCTTTGCGTTTCAGTATTATTGGAGGTGGCATCGGTGGCGCTTTGCCGGTGGTGAGATTCTCCGTTCCTTTTCCCTTTCCTGTTTCACCTGAAGAATTCTGTTTCGCACTCTTACCACCTCGACTTCGCCGTGAACCTTCGGGGGCCTGGGCTTTTGGAGCCGTGGGTGCTGATGGCGGTACAGCAGAGGTGGATTTGCTAGGTCCGGTTGGTGGTGTAGGATTTGTAGCCTTGCTATTGTCTTTGCCTTCCTTGCTTTCCTTGCTCGATTCGGACTTCGTGGTACCCTCAGCCTTGGCGGCGTCCTTAGCATCATGACGCGCTCGTCGATGAGCACTCCCAGAACTGAGCCCAAGGTCCCGCTGCAGGATCTTAGCTGCAGCCGAAATATTCGCACGGCGACTCTTCGGTGCTGCTTCTTCGCTTGTCTTGCTGGAGGTGGGTTGGTTAGCTGCTGCTTTGGTAGCTTCCGTAACCTCCTGGGCAACCCCCCTCTTAGTGAGTAGTTTCATAGGCTCTCTATTTTTCTCTTTGTCCTTCTCTTTCTCAGTGGACTTCTCAGCCTTATCGTTCTTCGATTCCTTAGACTTCTTTTTAGAGTCCTCTTTACCCTTAATTTGAGCGTGCTTAGCGCTTTTTGCTAAAGCTGCTTCTTTTGCCTTATTCGCTTTCTTCTCTTTAAGATATTCAACCAACGGTGTAGTCGTGACCTTGACGTCTGATTTACTAGCATCCTCTGCCGCTTGTTCAAGATCCGTATCTTTGGTTGGCGTTGGTGCAGTGAGGCTTTCGAGGAATTTCATAAACTCTGGTTCAGCATCAATGGTGCCCTGCCTCGGGTCGGTCCGCTTCTTCCCCGTTGGAATTTTCTGAAGAGGAGCGATCTCTACGTAAGGCGGCCCGACGAGAGCTGGGTCGTTGGCTGTATGTTTGGCGTCTTCCCACCTCGACTGCTGGACTTTTTCGGACAGGAGAGAAAGGTCCGCGAGATTCAGGATGTGGAGATAGCATCGCGCGGGTCGAGATAGGTCTGCAGGGCTAGAATCCGAGTGCGTGTTAGGACTGAAACGGTGCCGGTACTAGGCACTGCATGAAGAACACTTACTCATTAGATATCTCGCCATCGTCGTATCGCGCCCAGTCAGTCTTTCCATTGCCGACCTTCCACTCTTCTTCTAGGATAGCCCAGCATTCATCCGCCGTCATGCCGGGAGGCAAACGGCGGATCACGACCTTTTTACCCTCTGCTTGCGTCTTAGCCATGCTTGAATTCGATAAACGTGATGTGTATTCTTTAGAGACGTAGACGACTAGATTGGAGGGTGTCGGCAATGCACATCAAGTACACGATCGCTTTGGGTGGGAAATGGAAATCAAAGGGGAAAGGAGCCGCAAGATCGAATTGGTGCGAGACAGTTGTCTTAGACCAAGCTTTGGCCGCAGAGAAGCTGCAAGCCATTGAAGTTTAAGTTAAAACAGTCAAGAGAGATAGGCAGGTTCTCATTGTCGCATCAGCAATCAGCATCTAACTACCCCACCACAGAAGGTACATACCTCATAAGTACCTACTTCCAGTTAGTCCTCCAGGGAGGTTAGGCCTAGGGAAGCTCTTCAAGGGGAAATGCACGTGCATTGTACTGTATTCTGTAGGTGGTCACCTGGTAATTACGGGCCGACCCACCCCCCTGCGCAATCGCTACCTAACCTATGCGTCTCACAACGCACCGCACTCGTTTACAGTGGTACTGCGTTATACCACTGTATTAGAGTCCACATTCTTCTCCAGCCGTTACGTACAGGACAGCCCAGGCTCGATAGATTACTGTATCGGATTTATTGTGCTAGATAGGCGGCATGTCGATTGCCCCCCAGCCAGCTGCCACCCACCCTCCCACCTTGACCTTGGCATTGGCATTGTCCTCCCAACGTCCAGACTAGACTGTCGCCCATTCCGATCGACTTTTCCCCAGCATTTTCCCATCTGGTCCAACGAGCTCCGCGGCCCTATCGAAAACCATGGGGCCTGCTCGTGTTGCAGCACCCAAGCCGGGACCGGCCAAGCTGACGCCCGGCGCGGGGCTTGACGAGTGGCTTGAGGAGGCTAAACAATGTCATTATCTTCCCGAGCCGGTGATGAAGGAGCTCTGCGAGATCGTGAAGGAAGTTTTAATGGAAGGTGGGCAAACATATCCTTTCCGAGGGGACCATGTCGGCGTGCTAACATGCCGTGTTCTTGGCTATAGAATCCAATATCCAACCGGTTGTGACGCCAGTGACCATCTGTGGTGATATCCACGGCCAATTTTACGATCTACTCGAGCTGTTCCGCGTCAGTGGAGGCATGCCTGGGCAGCCTGCGACCGAAGCACCTGCGACAGCCACAACCGTAATCACTTCAGACGACATCGAACCACCCGAAAATATAACAAATCCTAAGCTTAAAAAGAAGATAAAGCAAACCAAAAGGCTCGAGGGCAACGATAGTGCATGGGACGATCCCGGTGCTGCAGACGAAGATGACGAGGAGGTCACCGAGATTGCGAACTCTTCTAGCCCTACGTCTGGCGAGGTTGCGGCCGCAACGAACGCAGATACTCGTTTCGTCTTTTTGGGTGATTTCGTAGATCGGGGTTACTTTAGTCTTGAGACATTCACCCTTCTCATGTGCTTGAAAGCTAGGTCGGACTCACCCTCGGCCTGCTCTCCGGTCTTATTCATTAACGCCAGAGTAGATATCCCGATCGAATAATCCTCGTCCGAGGCAATCACGAGTCCAGACAGATCACACAAGTATACGGGTTCTACGAAGAATGCCAACAGAAATATGGTAATGCATCAGTATGGAAGGCATGCTGCCAGGTTTTCGATTTCCTGGTGCTTGCTGCGATTGTCGATGGCGAGATTCTTTGTGTCCACGGAGGTCTCAGTCCCGAGATTCGCACCATCGACCAGATTCGAGTTGTCGCTCGCGCCCAGGAGATTCCACATGAGGGCGCCTTCTGTGATCTCGTCTGGAGCGATCCCGAGGATGTTGAAACCTGGGCTATCAGCCCTCGAGGTGCTGGGTGGTTATTCGGAGATAAGGTTGCCACCGAATTCAACCATGTCAACGGCCTCAAACTTATAGCTCGGGCACATCAGTTAGTGAACGAGGGATACAAGGTATGTACCTTAGCTGCGGGCTGTCCATTCGTCCCCGGGAACTAACTTGCTGATAGTATCATTTCCCCCAAAACTCTGTTGTTACAGTCTGGTCGGCACCAAACTATTGTTATCGCTGTGGCAATGTGGCGTCGATCATGACGGTTGACAAGAACCTAGACCCTAAATTCTGCATCTTCTCCGCCGTTCCGGACGATATGCGGCACGTGCCCGCTGGGCGGCGTGGCCCATCGGACTATTTCCTTTGAGGCATTATACTTATGATTCTGTCATGAGCTGGATGATACCATTAAGGCGTTTGGAGGGCAGTGATACACGAAGATGCTTGGGCCGATACTTCCAATGATGCATATAGAACGACGAAACCGGCCTGCGTCCAAGGTGACGATGCACCGAGTGGGAATACTTTTCAACAGCGAATTTCTAGGGTTAAAGGTGGTTTACTTGTATATTAAGTAGATGATGCAGTGTTGAAGCAGGCATTACTGCATCCTCCTTGAGGCAATTCATTGCTACTATGTATACACCTGCGTTGAATACTCGCGTAGGAAGGTAGTGTAATGGGTGATGACGAATTTATGAGATACTAAATCGCTTTGCAAACACACTCTATCCGACCCTATAGCTCAGCTATTATGCTCATGCCCCGGATTTTCATGAATTGAAGCCGCCCCCAAGTGGCGACGTAGGGTAGCCAAGATATACATATTTGCTAGACCTTTGCCCTAGCTAACAAACCAACCATGAATATAGATAAACGTTAAGAACGGCGATCGGATACTTGTGTATCTCTAAGAGCTATGTAGATTCGGCGGACTTTGTACGTAAATTAATTTGAGAGGGGCTAAAAACGTTGCTGAATATATGTTGTGTTACAACGTCTGTGACGTATTTTCCAGGTGTACTTACTTACCTTACCACGTGCTAAAAACCCGGGGCAAATGCCATGTGGGGTCGCATCAACGGCACTCGTCACGGTTGGTTGCTCGGGAAGCGCGTCGATTACCACCTTTGAATAATCTCTTACTGTAAAGTGAGGACTTGCTGAGCTGCGAGAGTTTCTTCCAGGTAGTGTAGTCCATCTACAGTATCTAGACACCTCATCTGCACACCAACGCCAAAAAATTTGGTTTGCTGCCACACGCAAGCTTCTGGCGTGACGTGATACTCAACATCTCACTTCACCAGAGAAGAAAAGAAAGGGAAGGGGAAACAAAAACAAACAGATGGCGACGCATTCCCGCTCAACGTCTGCCTTGGGCGGGAGCATGGGCGCCGGCGCCGGCGCGACAAGAGAAAAGTCCCACTTCGAACAGCAGCGGGAGGCGTTGATTGCTGAGATAGCTATGGTGCGTATACTCTTCTCTTCTGCTCCGCATTCCGTTTAAAAAAGAGAAATCGGAGAATTTGCCAAGCTAGGAGGCGAAGACTCGGGTATTGAGGAAGGTCAACACTAATACAAACACGCACTAACCCCAAGTTCACAGAGCTTCGAGCACGTCCTCGCCAACATCAACAAGCTGAACCGGTCCCTGGAGGCCGTAGTCGCAGTAGGTCTAGCTATTTCATTCCTACCCCCAGCGGCCTCGGTTTCAGTCCCAGAATAGCTGACAAGAGACACAGGTGGGCAATGAATTCTCGTCCGTTGAGGCTCTCTGGTCACAGTTCGAGAACGTCATGGCCAAGGATGAGGAGGAGGAGGTCAAGACGGGCGAGGGCGAGGAGCAGGAACAAGGGGAAGACGGTAACCGATCGACAACGCCGAAGGGCGAACCACTACGAGTAACGAGTAAACAGATGGGATGAGGAGTGAAGCTAAACGAGTATACCTCAGGAGTTACTCATAGCTCCATTACGGAACGGCGTTAAGGGTATACCACATTAGAGGCAAGGGGCGAATCACGATCATAATCACGGAAAACGATTTTGAGCAGGACGCACGCACTACGGCGAAGTAACGAGGAATTCCAGTTTATTTGCTATCCCAGACCATGCTTTATGCGTGCAAAGACAAACCATACAGACAAAAATGAAGATCAGCTGCCCTGCCCAACCGTGCCCCAGATCCCTGCGGGGCTAATTCATACAGTTTCGCCGTGTCCAGTCTGCCGTTTATTTCTCGTCCTCGAGGGAAAGAAGAGACAGAAATAGGTACGATGATATATACCTTGCCGCCGCCCCGGGGCTCGAGTCAACGGCAATACTGCCAGACACATGGACAACATATAAGACACTTTTCGCTCCCTTCCTCACCACCCTTGCCAGTCCAACCATCCGCCTTCCCTAGCTTAAACCTCTTGTCGATTATGACCTCCATTCAAAAGGTCCCCGATGCAAGACGCCTGTTGTCGAAAATGTGAAATGAAAATTTCAAAACCCTGGTCAACAAACGTAGGGGTACGCCGGTACCTATCCGTCCATGCCAAAGATCGTAATAAAATGTCGTAGCGGAGAAAAAATGTCATTGCAGTGTCGTTATTACCAGGCCTCCGAGTATTGAAGTGTCTTGTCGTGTCTGCTCTCGCATTTTCCACGCCAACGTCTACCGCTCGCGAGAACTGCCACGTCCTAATACCTTACAGGAAGTTGCAGTTTCGCTTCTTCTTCTTAAAAGCGCGTACGCCGGGGATGCCGGTGTTCTCTTTCTCTTTACGACTCAGAAGACCGGAACCCGACGACTTTGGCGCTGCCGCCATGGCAGCCTCTAGGTTCTTCCGGTCGTTCATGACGACGGTGTGAATGGCGCTCTCAAAGATCTCGTCCACGCCTACCATCTCCTTGCTGCTGCACTCCATGTACTGTGCGCCCATCTTCTTAGCGACAACCATGCCCTGCTCGGTCGTAACAGGTGTAAGGCCTTGAGTCTTGAGCATTTCAATGCAGGTCTTCTTGTGTCGTAAATCGGACTTGAGGCCGACGAGAACTAGGGGGGTGTAGGGGCAGAAATGGAGGACTTCAGGATACCACTGTTGATGTCTGTTAGCATTGTTGCTAGGCGACAGGAGTGGGGGGTGACAACAAACCTTATCCAGAACGTTGTCCAAGGAGTTCGGGCAGTCAATGGCGAAGCAGACGAAGATCAAGTCTGTCTCTGGGTATGATAGTGGCCGTAGTCTGTCGTATTCTTCTTGTCCGGCGGTATCCCACAACGCGAGCTCAACAGTCTTACCGCTTTGTTGGTGTGTCGGATAAGTGATGTAGTTCTCGAATACCGTTGGTACGTATTTCTAGTCGCATGCGTTAGCAACAAAGCACAAGAGGGCTCGTGTAGATGGCTTACCTCTGGGAAATAGCCTTGACTGTAGCTGATCAATAGACATGTTTTGCCGCATCCACCGTCGCCGACAACAACAATCTTCTTGGAGTAGGCGGGAGCGTCGGTCATGTGTGTTGCTGCCGACTCCCTCCCTGTTGTTGATGTGCTGCTCATGATGGTGCTAACTGTGCCTTCGCTGGCCCGCGTGTTACGCCCTTGCCTGCGATCTGTTGGCTTGCGCTGGAGGCCGCTGTCGTATTTCTCAACCATTGGCTGGCTGTTGTTGCCATAGTAGGCGGGTCTAGATTGTGAGTACGCCATGGCGGGCGCGCTGGGAATGTGACGAATGAATTGCTGGATAAATTACAGCCGTATAGAGAAATTGGTTCTAGCCCAAGTAGATGAGAGACAGTGATGAACGAGATTGGGCAATTGGGTTGGAATGAAGGTGGTGTCTTGATCGAGGATCAGAAATTAGGTAGGAAATATGGGATTGAGAGGGAGGAAAACACACGGAGAGCTAGCGC
This sequence comes from Nemania abortiva, assembly GCA_022578505.1. Classification (NCBI taxonomy): domain Eukaryota; kingdom Fungi; phylum Ascomycota; class Sordariomycetes; order Xylariales; family Xylariaceae; genus Nemania; species Nemania abortiva. The sequence continues at coordinate 96,981 of MU392681.1, forward strand.
AGAGAGGTGCGGTGTCTATGTAAGTAGGTAGGTAGGTAATGCAGAGGTGCAGAGGTGCGGTGCTGCAGTCTTGCGCTTGGTTGGCTGGTTGGTTGGCGGATTAGAGTTGCGGTCCCCGGTCGGTCTGGGATCATGTATTTCGTCAGAGGTCAATACGGTCGACAGGGCAACCGCGACCAATGGTGGTCCGATAGCTGCTTGTTTCAGAACCCTATCGATAGTGCTTCCCGGCCCACTCTTTCTACAATTAGAGCAGACAGGGCTTAGCTGAACGTACCGCTTTCAGCACAAGGTCCAGGTACGCGATCAGCGAGCACACACCAACATCAACGTTATCGAGGTTTCGTAAATTTATTAGGTGTGAACTTTTGAGGCCTCAGGGTTCATATAGATCCGAAACAACTCTGATTACTCCTATATCCCACTTCTTGACTCGCTAGTCATCTCCATACACGTGTCTATCAGTTCAACGCCAGCTCAGTCAATCCCAACCTATCGGAAGTGGCCCGTGCACAACCTGGTATCCAGGTTACCTAGTTACATAGGTACTCCACCAGCTGGGCACTTTCCCAATTTGACTTTCGGCCCACCCACTCTCACGCGCCAAAATTTCTTTCAAATCAAAAACGCAAAGCGCGGCGGTTTTCCATCTCAGTCCTTCTACACCACAAACTTTGACCCCCGCGTCCTGTCCTGTTGCAACTGCTTTGCGATAATGACGTCTGACACCCCAGGACCAAGCAAGTATGTAACTCTAGTCTCAAGCGATGGCTTCGAGTTCGTCGTGCTTCGGGAAGCTGTCCTGGTCAGCTCGACCATGAAGGGCATGTTGGACCCGAAGAGTGAGTGTTCCTAAAGCAATCCTTCCGGACGAACCGTTGGATAGTCCTTGCTTTGATTACGCTGGGGAATACTGATCTGACCATGGGGTATCAACGTAGGCCAGTTTGCTGAATCCCGTACTGGTCGCTGTGTCTTCGAGGAAATTAAGTAAGTTGCTCTCACCGCCACTCTGTCCAATCACATGTCCCCAACCCCGGCACGAACACAGATAACGCTTGAATGATGATCACAAATTATTTCGCTGTGTTCTTACTGATGGACCGATATCATGTCTGGTCCGCATGACAGCCAACTACACTTGATCTGACACCCTTCATGTCCCTTGATCTATTCTTTCATCTTGGGCAGGCCACGGAAACTAACCAAGCCTGTGTTTAGTGGTATCGTTCTGGAGAAGGTCGTCGAGTACTGCCAGTACTGGTACAAGTACAAGGACAGTGAGAATGTCCCTGATATGGAGATCCCCGTAGAGCTGTGCCTCGAGCTCCTCCAGGCCGCAGACTTTCTTGGCTTAGACAGTAAGACGACCTCTCGCAAGTCCTCTTCGTGAAGGCATCGCATTGCACAAGGGATGCCTATGAGAGGAGACACCGGACTAATAATGCACACCCTGAAGGAACGTGATACGGTGCGGTTATGACGTTCGATCCTGTCGGTGCACTTTACGTTTACTGCTCTAAAAGCGGTCTAGAGTTGTCTATGCTTCCTGGCGTTTACGGTAGGGTATGGTAATGGTCACGGCGATTTTGATACCACGGCGCAATTCTACAGTCGGGCAGATACGATGAGGTTCAGATAGCCTCTATACCAACATGAGGGCTCCATTGCCTCGATTCATCTCCACGAAATAATCTGCCTTATGGCCTTGCTGGAAGTAATAACAATTACAAGGTGATTTCTACCTAGCTTCCACCAGATCATTCTGATTACACCTTTTTACCCCTCTACTCCATCTTAGCATATGCGTTCAACTCATCGCTCTCCCGTGGGTCGAATGCCTAATACAGATGGAAGATTGATAACTCCAATATCCCCCGTCACTCTGCGTGCCTTGTGTTTTCTCCGTGGAGATCACGCTTTTTAGGAGGGGAGACATACTCGTATCAGAAATGGTCTTGATTTGAACAGACTGCGTAAAACCCGTCCTGGCCCAGGTTAATTAGCACCTATCTAGTAATACAGAGATCTTGCTTGCATTCATTCCATCTGTGATATACATGCTAGTAACTCCAATGCCCTCTCCCCTAAAACTTTGACTTGTCTATGCTACCTAATGCCAACCACCCCGTCCTCCCCCTCTTCCTCGCCCTCGCGAAAAACCCCTCCCACGCCCAAACCCTCCACCTCTCCCTCCCCGCCCTCGGAACCCACCCCGGCGATCACCCCCTCGATCACCCCCTGAACTTGGTGGTGGGCCTCTCGCCTTCCTCTCTGCGCGTTCTTCCGCACTTGCATCCCAGAGATTCTCGACTCCGACCAGCTCACAGAACGCGGCCGTCTGGGGATTCGTGTACTCATCGGGCTGATGAGGGACGCTCTCCGGCATGCCAGCCTGGTGCGGCGGGGCCGTGATCTCGAAATTATCGGGCACGGCGAGTTTGCCAGCGCGCACGATGTGCTCATCGACCCATGCGCGCTCGGCGTCGATGAGCGGCGCATACGCCGCCTCGCCGAGGTCCGGCGGGACTGCCGCTGACGGATCGCCTATGACCAGACCCTTCGCGAACACGCGTGTAATGGCCAGCCATTCCGGGTCGTACTGGAGCGTGTATCTATTTCCTGAGGGTGTAGGAGATCGCTTTCCTCGACCTCTAGGCGATCGATTTCCCGGGGCCCTAGGAGAGGACGGGGGGTAGAGACTTAGTTGAGAAGGATCGAGGGGTTCGAGCGTGCATAGTTGGATGAATTTGCGGCCCGGGAGGCATTTGTCTAGGGCGAGGAATCGCGTTGTCGTGTTTGTTATGCTTGAAGGTACTGGCTGCCCGGGGTTGAGCTTTGGCCCCTGCTCTACGGGTGCGGCGAATGATGCGGGGAGTTGGGCACGTAGGTCGTCTGCCACTCCTGATGCAGGCGGCTGTGGTGCTGAAGTTACTGGCTCCTCAGCGTTGTGTGTGTCTCCGGCATCAGGCCCATCGTCCTCGTCATCAAGATCAATCTCATCTGGATTGCCGGTAGCTTGTTCAGGCTCTGATATTGGAGCAGGTGTCTCTTTGACACTAGTCTCGCTCTGGATTGGTTCGGTACTGGGTGGCTTATGTGTTTTGATAGCGGTAAACTTGCAATGCATGTGTGCGGAAAACCAATATGCTGGCCTCAGCCGATCTAGGACATACTCTGCGGCCGGGTTTCCTAGCTTGCCATCAATGCTCTCCTGTCTGAAGTCCGGCTTCATTCTCCATAGCGCGGCAGCATCTCCATGCTTCTCAATTGCCCGCGGCCAATCATGACTTAGGCCAACATCAACTTGCTCTCTCAATAACAGTAGCTTTCGTATATCTATCTCGCGCACGTGATAGAAAGACTTGATGTCATCCTGGCTGAATGGAAGCCGCTCGTGGTGCGGCTTACGATAATCGAATCCCTTCCAGATGCCGCTCATCCCAGCTATACGCAGGGGCCCGAAGCGCAGAACATTAGCTGGGCCAAGATAGTACATATTGGGCGCAACCCAGCCACCGTAGTACAATTCCCATAGATACGAGCTTGCCTCATGATTCCCAGTGATGAAGATAGTCAGGTATGGCGCGGTCTTTTCACCACTGTAGTACGCTGGGAAGTCACCTAGCTCCCTGTACTTGGCCGGCACCGACATGACAGAGAGGTCTGCGGCGTTGCGCACCGCCTCGAAGTCGCCGCCAATGATGAGCAGGTCTACGCCGTCCCATCCCCGCGCCTTGCTGGCTCTGGCGACCGAGGCATAAATGGCGTCGAGTGTTCCATGTCCCTGTAGATGATATGAGAAATTTGCCCTTATGAATGCTGTGTAAAGGGGGGATCTTACACAACCCTCAATGGCAACGCGGACGCCATCAGTCTCCAACGTTCTACTTTTTGTACTCATTGCAGCAGTTCCCAAAGCTCGAGGTGACAGGCGCAGTTGCGGGCGGACACGGCAATGAACGGTAGCTTTCCAACCACAATTATTCCTCGTTAGCCATTTCCATAAGAATCGGGCAACATGGAGTACCATTTCCTAAACGTGTACACGTAGGAGGTGGCATGGTAAGGGTTCCTGTCGTCGTACCGTCCTTGGCATTCTGTCTACCGACCCGAAATTTTAGTGGGTCTAGCGGCTGTTGCCGCTGAATAATCGAGCCCACCTCCCTACTTGAAGTAAGTACCTAAGGTAGACTGCCACCTCTTCTAGGCTACTAGCTGGACGTCGTCCATATAAACTTAGATTAACCCGAACAGTTTAATCGCAAGATATTTACTTGAGTCTTTAATCATTGATATATACCTAATTTTATGTATATGTATATTTCAAGTAGCTGTTATTCCGTGTTTGAGTGCTTTGCAATCTTGTAATCACATGCTGTACTAAGCAGCAAAATTGACTGATGTCATTCTTCAAGCACGTATCCAAGGTCGAAGAAGGCGAAGGCCTACATAGGCATTCTTCTTTCCCCTTTGCGAGCTCAACATCACCATCCGCGGAAGGATCACTCCCCTAGTCTCGCCTAGCCTTAGCTAGGCCTGCCGTCCCAGTCGTGCTAGAGTTTGACTCTCTTTCCCCATTTGACTTCACAGTCGGTACATAACATTCAGTAGAGTCAACGATTCCGATACCACTTCACATCAACGAGCGTCTTGTCTTGGTATCGTGAACTACTTTCTTACCATACATGGGTTTATTGGACAACTTGCATCAGTCATAATACTATTTTACGACAACGATACGGTATGTTATAACTCATTGAACAATACGTATATGATCACAATTGTTCCTTTGCTAACGGGAATGTTCGTAACATAGGATTAGGAATAGCACGATCATAATTTCCCATCCCCCGGAAGACCATAGCATTGTCCGACTCGCTTTCTATCCCATGTCGTCAGAATTATCTGAATTCTTTAATTCTCAACCCAACGGAATGGCGCTGCCAACTCGCGCAGCTGCATCATCTACCCCATCTTTCAATAAACTTTACTCCGAATTGCGGCATATGGTATGGTTTGACTACTTTGACGACTTCTTCCATGGCAAACGGATCCATGAGATTCGTAGTGTGCCCTCGACCAGCCAGCCGACTACCATAGACTTCGTAAGCACCGTCGTCGATTGTAGCACGCGCAAACCTCTTACATATCACGAACTCGCGTTCCCTTGCAAGGAGGCTTATGAGTGCTATCGTTGGTTATGCCAGCACAAACCATGGGTAGTTCAAGACACGCGAAGCAAGGTTGACTTTACGATGTGTAAGTAGGGCCCAGAGTACGGTGCTTTAAGCTCTAACCGAGGCGCCAGGTACGCTCACTAGTATACTAACAGAATCGATACTAGGCGTGAGGTGCGGGGAGAGCTTACCCTTAGATGTCCATGGGTCCGATTACTTCGACGTGCTGACGTCGGTAAGAGGTTGTGAAGTAATTAAGCTGGGAAGAAGTACCCTCCGAAACCCGCCAGTTTACGTCAACTGGAGCAATGATCTAGTCTATCTCGTGGGGCCGCTGAGTGAGCACGCGCTCTAGGCAGCCGCGCACACAGATTGGTGCAGACGGGTACACCATTTGGCCATGGAAATTCCTGTAAAACGCCGTGAGTATACCTTGGGAGGGAGTGTCTCGGCGCTTCAAATCAATGACCTAATTAATTATGACAGTTGACGGTACTCATCACTGTCTTACCCTAGCCTACCGAACCCCGATCATTTTGCGTAGAACAGGCGGTCATTGTCCGTTTTGGCAAATAGGCGAGACGTGCGCCCTAAAGACATTCCGCTATGTGCGAGTCATTACGGGAGTGCCTGGCCTAGACGAAGAGAAAGACCAATACGGATTTGTACGTCACCAGAACCGACACATACTTGCAGATAGCGATAGATATATGAGTTTTCTGCGGAGCGTCATGCACCTCACCTACGCCGTCCAGCGTTTTGGTTGCGAGGTTCTAAAGGTAGCTGATTACAGCCGAGAACGTACCGGAGATAGCTGAATTAATGGGGTTAATGGGGGGTATAACGGAGACAGAAGCCAAACGAATATCTACTCTGTAGGATGATGACGATGGCGGTTGTCCGAGATACATGAACAAGGAGTGCATCATGGGGGATACGCCACAGCTGATGGGATGGGTATCGCGGCGAGATGAAAGACGTGAAAGACTGCAAGGATAGCAGAGAAGGGTGGATGCGGACATGCAGAGTATATGTATTGGTGATAGCAACACCCTGCGAGGCTGTTCGGAATTTGCACTGGCGGCTGACGGGCTCTGGTCTGAGGGTCTTTTGTATGCGCTTAACATAGTGTACAATGCAGTTGATACGAAAAGCACATATTACCAACTATTCCATGCTATTGAAAATACTGTAACTGACGGAAGACTAACATACAAGATCACATAAACCATCTGTGGATGTCTTTATGGCATTGCATATAGTGACTAATAAAACACTTTTCAATACACTTGACTCCGGTCTGTACACATGGGCTATCGTGCCGAGTACAGTCTATATAACAAAAGCAACCGCATAACCGGACCGAAATCCCCATTCCCGATTCCCAATAATAAAAAGCATAATCAATTCCATAAACGCAATGCGATAACCATATCCAGGTGGGTTAAAATTGCCATGGGCGCGACATACATACAAACATACATATAATAGATCGCGTGAAAGGAAGGGAAAGACGGGCAGGCAGGGGGGGAATAAGTAAGCTCCTCATTCCCGCCCTCGCTGCCACGACGGCGAACTCATAAACGCCAATGAACCTCCCTAGCCCACAGTATAATAAACAAACATGAGAATCCCTAGAACGCCCTGGCCGTTGCCAAGGCCTCGTAATAATAACCCTCTCTCTATATAGTTTCCCAGCGGTAGGAACGGTTGGAACCTAAGTAATCTATGACCAATGACTTGAGGAAAGCAGGGGGTGGTGGATAGTGACAATGATGTGTAGTGCGTAGCAAGGAGCGTTCTTTACAATCCCCTGTCGGTGTGGGAATATGGGACGTCCCGCCGAACGCCCCTCTCCCTGCGTGCGGGAACGTATACAAAGTGGAAATAGGGCGGGCGGCAGTGAAGTGCGTGGTTGGTTGAAGGGTAGCGGACGGGTAGGAAGCGTGGCAAGGTGAAGGGGGGCAAGGGTCGGACCCGTAGGGTTGGGTAAGGTGTGCCGGGAGGATCGTTTAGAGCCAATCGAGGTGAGGAACGGGGATCTAAGGCGGGCGGCTGCCTAGGATCTTGGCGGAGTCAGTGTGGCACAGAGCAGATCGTGTGATACCGGCCGAGACCAGGGGATCAAGGCAACACAAAGGCTTCTGAAGCGCAGGCAGCCGCGGCCATAGAATTAAGTGTAAAAGGCAGGTATGGGCGGTTAATATGGAGCTGTCATTGTTCTGGCTCCGAGTGTTTTGTTTGTTGTTGTTGTTATTGTGATGGGGCTGTGCGATGGTGTGTTTCTGGATTTGAGGCCGATGAAAATAGGGCGAATCGGCAAACACTCGGCCTTGATAGATACGTAGGTTTGACAGTTATTCCTATGGGTTTGACATAGGCCTCGAGCCTGATAGCGCTGCTGCGTGCACCGTGGAACGCGAAATCGTTGCGAAATCGTTGCGAAATTTCCGGATCTCTGTGATACCCGGCTTCGTCATCGTGTAATCGTGTAATCGCGTGATCGTGTTATTTCATCCGATCAACTACAGAGGATGCCTAATGTAATTTCCTCGCTCCCGGTCACGGTCACGGTCGCGGTCGCGGTGGCCAGAACGAGACGACGAGGGCGCATCTGTTCTTCTCTCTGCCGTCGCGTAGCTGCTGTGCTGTCGGGGCGAAACTAGACTGTTGCTGCTGGTCCGCGGCACTCCGCCGATGTAACGCCCGTCGTCACCCGTGGATGTGCTGTTTCGCTGGCTGCTGCCTCTCGAAGGTACGGTGCCTTCGGAGCTGCGCGAGCCTCTAGTCGTGTGTGAGCTCGCCGAGTCCGCCTGGTCTCTGTTGAGTCGCTCCTTCATGCGGGAGAACTGGGCGTTGTCCTCCCTTTGGCGTGAAAGCTCGTAGGCACCACCCCCAGCAGAATGCAACAACTCGTAGCGATCATGGAGCTCATTGTAGTCCTCTTTCCATTGGGATATGTCGGCTTCTAGGTCTCGGATTCTGTTGTTTGCTATGTCCAGCGCCACATCCTGTTTCTCCATGCGGTCTTCCAACTTTTGTACGCGCTCACATGAGCTTTGATAGAGCTTTTCTGCCTCCCGTCGGGCTTTGTGTTCTTCACTGCACTCGCTGCTCTTCTTGTTGTACTTGTTCCTCCATTGGTTGATGTCTTTTATAGTATCGGCGAGCGCTTCTCGGAGAGTGTCGATATTGTTGCTCTGGATGTTGTAGTCCCTGGCTGTAAATTTCTCGTCAAGACTACCACATGAACCAGTATGATCACTAGAAGACGAACCGACTCCTGAGTCACGAGGGTGAGGCTCGGAGCGCTTTAAGGCGCTCCTCGGTGGCGAGGATGAGAACTTGACTCGGCGACCGCCGTCAGACATGATGACACACTCCTATCTGGGGCTGATAACAGGGTTGAATGACGTGAGCCAACTGGACTGGACTGCGTTATCACGGATAGGCAGCGAGGTGGGAGGACGGCGATCTTGGTGACAACTCGAAGTGGGTTGCTGGACGGTGTATTGATAGGTGAAGATGAGTCAAGCAAGTGAGCGGTAACGGAACAAGGACGGAGTGGAGAGTATATAAAGAGGAATATAGCCTCTGCTATCAAAGAGCCAATTTACGAATGAAATATGGGTGTTTGCTTAATACAGGAGAAGACTGAAAAGGCAAGGTAGAAGGGAGGGCAGGGCCGAAAGGAGTCTTATACAAAGTGCTTGGTAGCCTTTGATTCGCGAATGGGAGGGGCTCTAACTACTTGTTTCCCTGGCGCAGTCGTTGCGCAGCAGAGGTATAATTTGCACACATGCGACAGAGACAAAGACCGGTTGTAAGTGCGGCAGTAACTGTACCTTGTACGATGAGAGAGTCGGCTGCCTCGTCCCATCGAGTCATAACCCTGGGCGCTGCCCAGGTAGCAATCCTTCGCGCCACATGAGCCTCATACTATGTCATTCCAGGGGCCAGTTCGTCTAAATAAAAAAAAGGCAACGAAATGCTGGCCAGTGGACCGCGGCGCACAGAGTATCAGGCAAGCAAGCACAGGGAAGAGAGAGAGAGGGAGGGAGGTGTGGTTGGTAAGTAGGTACTTGTCTTTACCCGGACGTTTCTCTCTGCTTATTCATTATCAAATCCTCTCTGATAAGATCCTGCTCTTATTTTCGGCACCACGCAATGCGCGCTGATGTGGGGGCTAAGCCGGTTGCGGTCAGGGCGAGCCATGGCATTTCAGGTTCAGGCTTCGGGCTCAGGTATCTGTTTGTCAGATTTCAGGTTCAGGGTTTCTAATTCTCGGAGACGAGAACAGAGAGAGGTAGAGAAACAACAGACAGCGTGGAAAGCGCTGGAAAGTACGAGAGTGGGCAGACTGCTGGCTTTGTGTATCCCTCCATGAGCTAGCTTCTAGCCATTCAAGGGGCAGCATCACACCGAAAAAAAGAAGAGTGAGTGAGAGAAGTGCTAGAAATGCGCGCTCTGGTGCGCCTAGGCTCCGGCCCCCAAACCGGTGCGCGAGGAACTATCGACAGCAGGACGCGCATAGAAGAAGTAGAAGTACGACAGTCGCGCTCTCTCTCTCACCTCGACCATTCACATCGTCATGATCCGAACTGGCGGTGTCGGTATGTTTCGTGTTGTAATGGTTTGTAATGCTGCTGCTGCTGATGGTTGTGGTTATGGTGGTGGTGAGTGGTGGTATTGTCGGCGTCGCGCTGTGCTGAGCTGTTGTGTGCTGGGAGCAAACTCTGCCATTTTGCTCGATGCCGATCTTTCTGCGCGTTGCGCCAGCTCGCCTCGGGTATTGTCCGCCGCAGCGCGTTACAGCGCAATCTCTACCTACAGGTCTACTGTACTGTACCATAAGTACATACCGCCAGTACACACGACACACGACACTCCACGGCCAATAGACGAAGTCTCCCTATCATCCGAACAGCCAGCCCGGCGGTTGCATAATGACTCACAGCAGACCTACATGAAGACGTACATTACATGAATGAAAGAGGTCGCACGTCAATAGTTGCCAATTTGAGACATGCGTCCATCATATGCATGACGTCTGTGGAGGATCGGTGCAATCGCGGGTTCAAGCAGCTGGAGCTAGACCCAGGCAGACCCAGGCACCTGCGACATGGACGGAATAGGTATGTACAGCACTAGAACTGGAACTGTAGCGCCGGTATCTAGCGGGGCGTATCCTACGCATTAGGTACTTAGTGTCTACTGTAGGGCTAGAGTGGGTTACCTATTGTTCCCGCTGCCTACAGTACGCTACTAGAAATAGGAAATGGGAACCTTGGTAGCGCTCTTGGTACGGTCTCGGGAGAATCAGGCAAACATTGGCCAGCCAACCCGAAACCCTGCTCCTCATGTCCCTTCTCGTCACTTTTCGACGGTCGGGTTTTTCCACTTCCTCTCGGCTGCTACACTACTCGCTGAACCAGGTGATCGGGCAGCAGGCGGCCTAACTATTTTGGGATTAGGTTACTGTAGAATCGCCGGTACAGATACTCGGCGTGGTCGTAAATAGACTCAATCCCGTTCTCCTTCAACAACATTATATGATGTCAATGTTTTGATCCGCCTTGTCACTTTTTGCACTTTTGAAAGTGGCTTCGCTGTCTGCCTTCGGGATTAACTAGCTACACCGCTTTTCACTTTTCATGTTTACTTGTCTCGGGAGGTAGGTATTGAATTTGCCTCTGTAATTTACTGCAATGCGTTGTCTACCTCGAAATCAAATCAAATCCGCCTAGGTACTAGATATATAAACCCTTGAAAATGAAAAGGGGGCAAGGAGGATTCCACGACCCAATTTTGATAACTCCAATGCTATGCATCGCCGGGATAAATGCTCCCTCTTAGCCTCTTAGGCTTCCGTTTTTGATTTCGTTGCTGGTCGCAAGACCAACACTTTAGGTGCTGTAGGGAAACCCTTGCGGGATTGGGAAAAAAGGGTCCCCTGCTTACCATCCATTACATACAATATTTCCCTCGTCTGACCCTCCACCCCTCCCATCCCTCCTGCCCCTCCCCCAGCGCGACTAGAGGCCGCCACTCGTCGCCTATCGCGCTTGTTTGCGCCTATCAGCCGGGGGTACAAGCGTCACAAGAGGCTAGTAGTGGCGCAGAATGAAAGGATCAGAGGCGATCTGACTAACCGCACAGGCGCTAATTTACACGTGCGAGGGTCTCGCCCGTTACACTTTAGATCCCTGTAAGGTTACGCTAAATGCACCCCGGATCTGACAGGTTCGGAATCTTCGTAGACTTGTCTCTGTCGCATCTTGGACGGTGTAACCGAAAAATCTGCCTTGGTGTTTAGATCCCATACCACACCTTTATTGCGCAATCACTCCTATGCCTATTGACGCCTCCTTACCATCTGAATCTTGGCGGCTCCGCGGAAAGATCCAGAATTCGGAGGCTGGACAACATAGGGTTACAGCCTCTCGTCTATACTATCGTCTAATCCTACCGATAGGCAAAAAATAATGAAGTTTCAAGTTGCAGTCATATGCATGCTTTGGACCGCCTACTCTCTGGCTTCTCGGGTGTTATAGATGATAGTACGCATCTCTACTATAGTTTTCGGTACTGCCTGCGCCTAGGCTTTGAAAGCATGATTCTTCATTTTTTATTTTTAGCCAGGTATGACTGCCACATAGTTTTTATCAATCCGAACCACGGGTGAGATAGATGTATGAAGTGTTACATTGACACGACGAGTTTTACTGAAAACACTATGTCCTGTAACTATAACACCCGGCGGCGAGCGCTATGTGTACACCTCAGCCCGGATTTACAGTAGCATCTACATTCCACACCGCACTACACACCTCCCATGTTGCGGAAGCTGACATGCATAGCGGCTAGCCTGCAGCTCTGTGCCTCAGGTTCACAGTCGCGAAATATTTCCCGTCATTTGCTTGCCTTCCTTGTTTTCTGCAGCTCGGTATTACGTCGTCGTTAAAATTCAATAGAGCCGCGCGTCGCTCCTCGGAGGCACGGTTTATTAATATGTATACTGGGCAGCAATATGACACGCGACATGCAGTACTCTGTATGATGCACCCGCCTTGTCGCAGATTCAGCCTCGGTGGCAACAAGACATTAACGTTGCGGTTTCTCATTTCTCATGCATGCACGTGTCAACACGGCAGCTTACGGTCTTCGTCATCAACCTCAATTTTTTTTTTCTTTTTCCCCCCCCTCTAGCGCGTCAACTGTGGCTTACTGAAGACTCGGCTGAATAATTCGGGGATAACACAAGGGATTAGGTATTATTACACGAGATTTCTACACTTTTGTGCTAGCCAACGTTGTGTTCGGGTCTGATTCGGTGGATCAAGCGACTTACACCACGAGTGCGGGGTGTTGGATTAGAGCGGCGCGTGATGGGTGGGTGTTCACTTATAGGCTTCTCACGCGCCCCAAAGTGCGCAAGGATTCGCTCATGAGACGCGCTGGACTAAAACAGCCAAACGATGTGAATACGAAGGGAAGAGATACTAGCTCGTATCTCAGATATGCTACTCTATCTATATGGGTATCTGAATATGATCGTGAAAAGGAGACTCGTTGAAATCATCGCGTGTACGTGGTTCAACAAAGGAAAAGAAGAAGCTAAGACACTGCCATCAAGCTGAAGACATGCGGGGTATTCCAACGTAACGCCAACCCAAGACCGCCCGAATCCTTATTGCGACGTATCATAGTAGCCGTAGTACAGAATAAAATTCCCCCAATGAAGGGTGCAAAGCACATAGCCAAAGCCGTAGCCCAGTAAATCACCGCCGTATCCATCTATGCCCATTCCGTGATGTTCCCCATACCATACCGGAAACCCTCAGACCTTGGGGGAAATGCAACCCGCCCAGCCGCCAACGCCCAACTCCTAACGCCTAATCCAACGCGCGCCAAGACCTTGTATGCAAACCATCCGCCTTAACCCAGACTACCTAAATCCCACCAAAGCCGTATGGGCGACGAGAAAAGAAAGGCTCGCGATACCTTTGCAGTTGGCGCTGCAGGTCCTCCACAAGTGCCCGCGCCTGTCTCCACTGCTCCGTGCGCTCGCCCAGGCGCTCGCCCAGGGCATGCTTGTCCTTCTTATGCACGTGCTTTAAGCTCCTAATCTCGTCTTCGAGGCGGTCGATCTCTAGGTTCTGGTCCGTAACCGTCTGCGAGAGCTCGCGCACCCGGATATCGGCCAGATCCTTCTCCTTCTTGAGATCGCGCAGCTCGAGGTCCTTAGCCTCGAGCTCCAGCCTCAATACCTCTATCTTGCGGCGCATCTTCTCCTCGCGCGAGTGGTGACCCCTAGACTGGTCGACTCTGTCTTGCAGGTCCTGGTTCGAGACTTGCAGACGGCGGTTCTCGCGCGCCAGCCGGTCGTTAGCCACGCGAGCGTTGCGCTCGCTCTCGACTAGGATGTTGTAGTCGTCCAGCGAGACGCGCGCGCAGTTATCGGGGCATCGCGGACGGACGTGGTGGAGGGGACGGTAATAAGAGAAGGAGCGCGAGCGCGAGTGCCCTGCCGTGGGGATCTCGACGTACTCGTAAGAAGGCATGGAGCCGGAAGCGATAGAATAACCCTTCTATCGGAGGGCAGCGAGGTGATAGGGCAACGAACTTGTAAGTGACGAGAAGAGAACGGCTGAGTAGCTGAGTAGCTGAATGAATGTGTTGGTTGTTGATTGGATATGTGAGGCCGTAACTAGATGCTTGAAGCTAGTAGGGATAGCACATGGGAGAGAACCAACGAGAGGCTCGGAGCGGCATGCGGCAACTTTTATGTATGTATGCTGTAGGTGACATGCATACCCGTCTGGAGGGCCTCCCAGTAGCATCGCGCCTGGTGGAGAAGACGTAAGGTTCGTCGAAGACGGGTGCGGGCCACAAGGGCTTTGCCGCCCTTGTCATCGACCATCACGAGCCTCGCGCTTGGAGTGACCGTTGGTGGCACGCTTAGCCCAAAACTGGTCGCCGTGTGGAAGAGACGGGGGGCGATGGCGGGGCGCGGCACTGAGGCTGGGCACCTAGTTCGACAACGGGGATCTCGCAGGAAACCCTACAAGGCCCGATCTACGACCCATGGCGACGGACTGGGGGGTCCATGACGAAGGATTAGAGCGATGTTTGCGTCGAGGTCAAACCGGTGGTGTAGTTATGGTCCTGTGCTCTGCTGAAGAGGCCTGTTGACCTGCCTCAAGGTCATGTCTCAGACCGGGTCATTCAAGTACGTATCACCCGACCAGGGTTTAGCCCCAGTTTTAGGCTAGGCAGAGAGGAAAAGATACCTTTTTTTCATATTGAATAGCGCTTGTCAACAAGACTCACCGAACTTAGTCTCGCCTTCAAGTTGAACAATGGTGAGTGGTGAGCTAAGTATCGTGTTAAATCGACCCAGGAAACGTATAGTGGAGATACTACATATGTAGGTACACTATACACTATACTCTAAGTGGGTTGCCGGCATGGTGCATACAGGATGCAGCATAGGTACCTCATGCAGGACCGGCTTAGTCGACTAAGCTAGAATGGGCTTTGGGTACCGAACTTGACTGTTCCTATCCACTCTCCTCATAATTCCATCCAACTTGAGAATCCAACCCATTTTAACGCCGAACGTGTAATGAAACATCTCCGTAGATGACAAGTTCCGCGTTCGGGTTACATATGTAGGCCAGCTATATACTAATCCTCTCTCTCGTTTTCATCAGGTCGTATTAAGGATTGGCTCTTAGATACCTGCCTCTAGACCGTATATCAACAAGACTATCTAGTAGTAGCAAGCCACTTAGGCAGTCTTTCAAATTATTAGAATTTCAGTAATTGATTCATGGCCGATAACTTGTCTTAAAGCCTGTGAGACTATTAGGTATAGTTGTTCTGATGGTGTATCGATCATGTCACCTTACCACGCCCCCAACCCATCTAGAAGTGCGGCTACAAGTTACCAGAAAAGTATAGAAATCCCTTGCATCCCTCTTACGCGTACAAAGGCTTGCTGAGGTAACGATACATGAGAATTAATTACGTATGTACTGCCAACACAGCTCATCATGAGTCATTCTCGCTATCGAACGATTCTCTAATACTCTCCAGCAAGCTGCATCAAGTCGTGTAATGGTGAGTTCGTGCTACCACACTCTTGCCCTACCCTTTCCATCAAATGGCGCGGAGAACGGAACATCCAGGGTACTGAGACTTCACCCATGCAATCGACCGCATTCTTCCAACCTCTTCTCTCTCAGCCTCGAAGGAGCAGCTGAGTGGGACTTCTTCCCTCCCATCTATTTTCGGCCCCCAACCTTTCCCTCCTAAGGCCGCATCCAGCAACGCTTCGGCCCCCAACCCTCCAGTCTGTCTGTGACAAGTTTCTCGAAGCCCGCTTGTCACTTTCAAGCCGCTGCTCCCAGTAAAGATACCTTCTCTTTTGAGACAGGGGTCTGAGGAGCCCTCATTTGCCCTCATATCTCGAGGCCTCCCCAGGTTGGCGTTTCTTCTCGTCATAGTCTGATGTCCTCATCAAATTGCTGATCAAATGGTTGGGAATGGATGATTTCAATTTCGACTGGCTTGATACCCTGCTACGAGGTTTGGCTGCTGGGTCCAGGAAATTGGGTGCCCGAAAAGCCACCGGCGCTGCTAAGTCTTGATTGTCAAGCGAAATATGGAAGCACGTCACGCGCACTGAGAAGCGGCTAAACATACGGAACCGCCTTGGGCGAAAGTCTTCGGACTTGCCCGTCGGTCGGTTTGCTCCTGGCACCGTTTTCTATTATTAGTCATGTTTGGATGTGCAAGTAGGGAATCATCTCGAGCGCTTAGAATGACGGGATTTACCGGGCCTGCTCGGTTCGTTTCGAGCAAAGCGAACGCGAGCTTGGAATCGAAGAGTAACACGGCTTATACAGAAGCTCCTGGATTTGTTGTGTAGCCATACAGTATACCTTTATTGCAAGGAGGTAGTACCTGCACGTCTTACTGTATCTCTCTCGCACACATAGCTCCAGCATCGTTCATTTGACAACACATGGGTGAGTTGATTTGAATCGGACGATTGACTTTGCTGCCTAATAAAACCATAAATTTAGCAAATAATAAGGGCGGAAGAGTGAATACCATCTTACAGCCTCTCGGAATCACAACCCCAAGCTGAGGAACGACGTACCTAACCTATCGCACATTGACAACCTATCAACTGCCCACTAGTCAATAACTTAGAACGTAAACTGATATATAAATAGATATTAACTTCTATGGGAAGGAAACGTCTGATATCGAATGTTTGTTGTGTTAGAGGTAGTATAAGCGTGCGCTTCGGTGATATTTTGCTCAAGTTAGATACAACGCGAGAGCATGGGCAAACAGTATCGATAGCTACAAACCTCTCATAAACCAATGCGCTGGGCAGTCGGGGGCTTTATCATTGGTTGTCAAGATTAGGGTCTTAAAGCCCAACCCAATGCCAAGAGCCCAAGGACCCTAGTGGAGTCTCCAAAGCCCACGGGCGCCCAAATACCCCGGCTCACGTGGGC